>NW_019060259.1:443742-482400 GCF_000696155.1 Zootermopsis nevadensis
CCCATATTCTAGCAGAGTACTCTGAACACGTGACTCTTCTTCTACAGGTGGACAATCCTTCCGGCGAAAATGACGATGTGGTCGATAAACCTCCTGAAAGGCAGCGTTTGGAGTGAATGGTTCTGCATGTGACTATAGTCATTCAACTTAAATGTTAATTAGGATTTGAGCTCTCACAGCAGTCAATCACCCTGATGATGGAGGCAGCAATGACCTCTGAAACACTTGTAAACTTCTAAAAGACTTGATGGTGATAAAACCCAGAAGACAACCATCTACATGTTAATTACTGAGTTAAGTAGTGACAATAAGATTGTACCGGGTCTACAATTTATGAGGCTGCGGTAGTGCTTGGACTGTGCGGATGTTTTACATAAACTTTGTTCTTCAGCATGCCCCACAGGTAAAAATCACACAAGTTTAAGTCTGGGGAACGCAGAGGCCACTGATCGATAACTTGTCCACCAAACACTTCTCTTAATGCTAACATCGACCGATCAGCTGTGTGAGCTGTAGCATTGTCTTTCATGAAGAAACCGTAAATATTTTATTCATCGGTCATTTCTTGGAAAAGGGGTCTAAGTATTAAATTTACATAACGTTCACAATTTTTCCGCACACTGCAGAAGCACTTAAAGAAAATATTCGACAACTGATTTCGGCAATTTCCCAATAAGAGCTTTGTCGAGTATTTCGAAACGTGTTAACGAGATGTGACACTTTGAACAACTTTAGTGATTTAAGGTAAGAGCAATTAATGTAATAACATGTATTAGTGACGAGAAATATTCATAGTTTGCTGTTACTAGCAGCACTGAAACTGATTTGCCGGTCACCCACTGGAAGAACGCGCACAACTCCCGCCCACATCAACAGAGTGCCGGCCGACCACGCAATGCAAGCACTACCGCAGCCTCATAAATTGTAGACCCAGTAGTTCCATATGGTAATACTGCATCTGCTGTCCAGTATCATATAAGTACATGTTTTTAATTATCACAACTGTAAATGCTACCCAAATGGGAATGTGCCCCATACCCAGCAATGTGTAGTAACAGGAACTGGTACATCACATAATGTTATCAAGATTTACCTTAATGGTACGTATGTTTCTCAGAATATTTTCTTGCTGTGTCAAAACTCTTTGCTCTTCAGGCAGTGGACACAATTTATGAAACTGGGTAATGGCAAACGACTGAACGAACTGCCCCATCTCTTCTCTGGTCTCCATTGATCTTTTTACAAGCCACTGAGAACATAAATGCCAAAACATAGTTTGTTCAATACTACTCAAGAAAATGTTGCAATTTTTTCATTACGAGGTAATGATGCAATGACAGGAATTAACAGTCTGATGAAGATTTTGAATACGATACAGGGGACACAGTAAAATGAATTCTTCTCCAGGCTACTACCCATGTAAGGTAGGTGAATGGGGAAAACATCGTTTCAAGAACCATTTTCGCCCTTGTCCTCAAAGTACTGTAGTCTCCATTCGGCCACCTGACACGGCTGGTAGCCCGAGAAGAATTCATAGTACTTAGTCGCCGTGAAAGCTTCAGATCATACAGAGAACACATTGTTTCTTAACAATAGTCCCATGTCTCTGTAGCAGGTCCATCGGCTATCGAGTGCTTACACCACACATTAAATGGACACATGCACAAACATACTTCACCTTTCAATGTTCGAATGAGCCCCTCTGCCAGACAAGTTCAGATTTGAGGTTCTGATGGTAGTGAAGATATAGATGTTGATCTGCATTGTAATGCTGTGTGGACTCATGGGCAGAAATTGTTTTGGAGGAACCTACTGAAGATGAAGACAGTCTGTTTCTCCAAATTGCTGATATCTACATACAAGTCCACACAGTAACGCAACCTTTAACAACAATGACAACTTCACCACTGTGACAACTTAAAATTTCACAATTTAAATCTCGTGTGTAAACAAGAATACAATTGAAGATGACTGTCTTCTGGGTTTGTTGCGTTATGTAGTCTGGTAGAAGTTTATAAACGTTTCAGAGGTCCTTACTACACTCGTCAGCCTGATGATGGAGACAGCAGGGATCTCTTAAACGTCAATAAACGTCTACCAGACTACGCGGTACAACAACCACCTTCAGACTCACTACCATGAAAACCTCAAATCCTACAAAGACTACAACTACAAATGACAGGGATTTAGGAACTTCTCTGTTAACTGCTGCATTCAGATTGGCTCTCGGGTTCACACAACCTCCTATCTAATAGGTACCAGTGGTTAATTACCTGGCAGCAAACCAACTAGAGACCTTACACAATCACACATGACTGTCATCTGAATACAAGGAAATGTGCTAATGAGTATGCTAACAGCTGTTCAACACAAGCCTCTAATTCTCAACCTAGAGACTTAATTTTGTAACTGTATACACTTACTTGTATAACTGGAAATATATGAATGAAATCAAGACCCTGTATTTGATGTGGCTCAATGCGGTGGGGGCACTTCATTTCAGGTAACACAGCTACTATTTTTTCCGTAAGTGCACTGTAAAAAGTGAAAAACTATGAAATAAAAACTGCACATTTACTATTACAGCACTTTAAAAAAGAAATGTTTATTTGGTTTTATGCCGATTGTTATAAACACATTTTCCCCCCGCTTAAAATGGTTTCCCGCCAAAAGTGTCAAGAAGAATGGTGTATTTTTAGCCTCTTTAAAATGTTTCCTGCATAAAACGATATGCCGCTTAGAAAGAATAATTTTAAAGACATGTATTGAATATTTTACCCATTTAATTAGTTTATTTCGGATCACACAGACAAACGAGATAAAAAGCAGACGCACGTAAATAGCCATCATATCACAAGCACTTATCAGCACTGAATAGCGCTCAGTGAGCGGTATAGGTTCGGCAGAATTGGCGCGAACTTTCTGACAACCTTCATTCAATTTATCAGAATCTATTGGCGAAGTTGATATCATCTGTGGCTGGTAACGTGGTCGTTATATGAAGGTTACGTACAGTGAACACTAGTATGAAGTTGCGTAAATGTCAACGGACATGTTATATGCTGCTGTACATGTGGTTAAAAAGATCAACGTAAAGAGTTTTTTTTCCATTTCAGAGATGGTGGAGCCTGAACGTCTGACGCGCATAAAGGTTGCGGAACTTAATATACCATCGTCGAAAAAGAAAAACATACTTCAGCAATGTGCAACTTCTCAGCCACGAGGGAGAAATTAAAAACTTCTAAATATGACATGATCGGTTCAGTGTTTCTAGAGTGGCTTGTACCACCAATTCAAGGTTAGGTGCCAGGTCAGAAGGCTAAAGGAACAGCCAAAAACTTAAACATTGAATTCACTTCTTCAATTGGATGGCTCGATCTATTCAGAAAATGTGCTAGGCATAGCTTCAGGGATGAATGAGCATCAGAAAAGTGTTTATGAAGACATTGTAGGAGCCTGGAAGACATGAGTTCTACCATCACTTCTGAATGAATACAATCCTACGGACATATTTAATGTGGATGAATGTCGGTTGTTTTTCAACCTACTCCCCGACAAAACATATGCTTTCAAAGGTGAAAACTGTCGTGGATGCAAGATAAAATAACTGTGCTTTTATATACAAATATGGGTAGATCTGAAAAGATAATTGCCCTGATGATGGAAGCATCTTGTACTGAAGACATGAATACAGAAACTGATAGTGACGATGACAAAGGGGAAGGACAAGCATGTAAATCAATTCTTAAATGTAGTGAAGCAATGCATTGTTTGGAAAAAATACTATCACTTCTTTGGTGCGAGTCAGTCAAGAAATTAACCTTCAACCAGCTTGAAGACAATAGGAAAAGGGGATGACCCAAATTAAGATGGCTAGACTGAGTACTAAACGATATTAAAACCTTAAAAATTATGGCTTGGTGGATGAAACCACAAGAAAGAGATGAATGGAGGAGGGTTCTCCAAGAGGCCAAGGCTCATAGGGAACTGGAAAATTTAACTTCAAATTTGTTTGAAAGAAAAATAAAAGAAATTACATTAGATATGTTCTTGAAGAAAGAATAACATTTCATAACAGGCTATTTGATTTTTGCTAGTATGTATTTCAAAGCCTCCCCCCCCCCCCTGTTTTTAGCCACTTATTCAGTATAAAAAATATACTGTAATGTTTATTCCATTGGTTTTATAAACTGAAAGACTTGTTAAGAGGGATCCACTATACACTATTTACACCCTACCCCAGTCTCATATAAGTAATTAAACTTTTCACCACTTTGTTCTTCTGTAAAGTTTATATCTTTTATTACGCAGTTATCTTTGGCATTTATGAGTCCTTTCTTGCCATAACTGAACTTATTATTTCATCAAGTTCCCCATAGGAATATTGAATATTTAAAAGACAGAAGGTGGAGAGATGCATAGTTAAGACTATAAGGTAACACCCTTAAATATATACGGACACTCAATATGCAATTAGCAGGTTAACATGGTAAACGGAACAAGGTCGTGGAGTCAACCTGCCAGTAGGTAAGGAGAAAGACAATACAGAATTAATAGAACCCATATCACATAAAAATTACATCTAAAAATGTTTTTGAATCAGCCTGACATTATGTTAAACTTTGAAAACTGTATACACGTTTACCCGAGAATACCCAAAAAACCTGCAACATTCATAATAAAAGAAAAGCAAGAGGATTACATACATTTTCTGTCCAATTGTGAGATTTTCCTGGAAGAGAAGGTCCACGTCGACATCAAAATTGCAAGTCTCAATGCACCATGTCATTCCTCCAACTACCTGCACAGAAAATTACACAGGGACACTTATTATAAACTTCTCAAGTTATTATGACACACTAACCACACTATGGGTAAACACATCCACTTAAGAAAATATATAATTAAGACCTATGATATTAAAAGATTCTTTATGTGCTATATACTTTACAAAATGCAAGGAAAATTGATTTATAAGATGCAGAGTAATATCCCTGTTTTTCATTCGCCTCATAAGTAACATCTGTATCTCCAACAAATTAGATAAGAACCAACAAGAAATGCAAGAAAGGAAAAGGAAAATGGGAGGATTCGAAAATACTATATATTCAGAACTGTAACAGGCTTTTCACTTTGTTTCCATTAATAGTCATTTGCACCAATATTAAACCAAAACTACTTTTAACAGAGGTCTGTTCCAGATCCAAATGTTAGCGAGGCTCGCCTCCAACTGAAAATTACCTTGTCAAATGATGAAAGGCCCTTGATACGAGCTCTGAAATAACCTGCAGCCACAAGCAGGTCCACAATTTCTTGTAATTTGATTTTCTGTTCTTCATCTTCTCGCACTTCAACCTGTCAAGGCGACAATACAGTTTTACTATATAACCAGCCTGCAAAATCATGACCACACACTTCAAATGGGTTTTCACCTCTAAATAAAAGTAAGGTAAATGAATAATGTGTCTAGAACACAAACAACTGTGCCTCCTGTCATCTTCATAGTGTGCTGTGTATTATCTGTAAGCTTTTAATACAATGTAAACCTGCAAATGCACTCATTTCAGGAAGATGACTAAAAGCAAGCTGGAATTATTTCCCTAAAAAACATAATCACATTGTTTTGTTTGTGGTAGGAACAGAATTTTTAAATATCATTTAGATGAGTTTGAGCTTTATGAAGTTAATAAGAATGCTATTAGTAAACATTATCTTAAAGCAATAAAATAAGAAAACACGGGGCTGAACCTAACCCATTAATTTCGTGAAGTTATAACAATTGTTAAGCAAATTTACGATACACAAGTACCAGAGAAATAATAGCATTATTACAGAAAGGTTTTATTTCATTTGCTGCTGTTCAACTTAGCTCCTATTCTCAAATTACCTCAACTTCTTTCCCATCTGCATCTATTCGTGTTGATAATTTCGAAGTGCTTCTAGGATGTGGGTAAATTGCATTCCCTACTACTGACATTTTCTTTCTGTCTGTGGATAAGCTAAGATTAGAAAAAACGGCTACATGATATTTCACACGAATTTACATTCTCCAATATCAATATTATGTCCTTGCAATATGAAAAAATCTCATGCACAACAACATACATTTGTATCGCCTGTCAATTACAGACCGAAATTTCCCAACAAATAAGTAAAAGAAACATACAAATTTGACGAGCAATGCTTTTGCAAACATACAAGCGTGCTGTAGTGCAACCTATCATTGGTGTACTATAATACAACAGAGGTGAGCTGCTCAGTCGGTAAATATGTTAACCACTATTCAACATATTCATGTCGTATGAAATATGCAGCAGAATTACAACATGGAATGCCCTAATACCAAATAGGATTCTTTATTTGTTTTTAAACTTACACTTTCTGATATACAAACCACGAAATTTAACATTTTTCAAGCCCTTAGAAACCCACAATAACAGCACACAGTATTTGGTTATGTTAGTTACAAAAGCATTTTCTACACAACTTGTTCCAATACAAGTACTTTTACAAACAGGACAATGTTCATACCTCCTAATAATAATTATCCAATGGGTATCGGGGTCCATTTCTAGTGGTAAAGCGCAGCCAGGATGTGGCACTGACCACTCACCCTAATCTAGTATTGAGGTTAAAATTGAGTAGGAGGTAATTCCCCCCCCCCCAAAAAAAGAAAAAGAAAAAAAAGAGAAACTACATGAGGTAGAGCAGGGAATCTTTACCTTTCACACATACTTATTTCAGTTTAACACTGTTAAATAAAATACTTAAAATTCAACAGTTAAGTCAGATAAAAATATATGCCTCCTGGTAATAACAAAAGATGCAATTAATGTATGAAACAGAATGTATATAGAAAATATATACCTTATATCACATAGTTACAGCTTTACAGTCCTCTTTTTGCTCCTTTTGTCAATCAAAAATGTTTTACAATTTAAAAATAATGTAAGCAGTACTACATATCCACATAAAAAATCACTTTATTTGTCCAAATAAAATTTACATTTCTGTGCAAACAAAATATAACTAAAAAACACAAAATGGTTAACACAAATGTCCATGGTGATAGCATAGCACAAAATTAGTTTTACCTACAGTACCCACAAACTGAATCTATTTTAAACTTACATTGATACTGCATATACACATGTATCATACATTTCTTCCTCAGGGTATAAAGCTTAAGATGAATTGACCATACCTATTTGTTCCTATCATAATCTGCAGTTCATTATTATTTCCTGTCGGTACTCTGACAAATGCTCCTGTGCAAGGATAGATTAACCTAACAAAAGTCATTGTAAGCTCACAGAACTGTCATTTCATACTAAGATTTAGTAACTATAAATTAATCACAAATGTAATTTCTGGCAGATAACAGAATAATTAAACCACTGTATTAAGACTACAACTGCAATTCTTCCCATCTGATGATTGAAGAAACGACATGATATCAGAAGTAGCCACTACATTGCTCTACTCACCTGAAATGAAGCAACATGACAGCTGAACCCTATGTACTCAGAATTACCAACCATGTAACTTGTCATTAACATTTTCAGTCTGAGAAAATAACAATAAAGATGTGATACATTCCCAGAAAACTTTCAGTAAATTTGGAAAATACAAAAATCAGGGATTATAAGAACCACTAATACCATTTTCAGTATATTTACATATACATATTCCATAATGGTGTTCCAATGTACAAAGTCTTATAAGAAAAAAAACTGCATTCAAATCTATTGATAATGTTGCTTCTGGCAGTTATATTTTACATTGTAGTTGATCTCACATTGACATACAATCATCAACTGCAATGCTGCAACACTATTATTATTTCATAAACCAAAAAACTTTCTTCAGTATTCTCATCTTAGAAAGAAGACTGAAAATATCTATAAAACACCAACAACAAAAAAACAGACTAACACAACATAGGTAAAGCAAATTATTTATTTAGTAGTCTAATTTCACAAAGAAGAGTAAGAGAAGGAGATGGGATATGAGTTTACATGATAAACCATGTTGAAATGGGATATTAACGCCTTTCTCACACGGCTGATAACCTGAAAAGACTTCGCTGCATTCAATTACTAAGAAAGCTTAAAATCTTACATAGTTTGAACCATTAATACATCAATAGCCAAAAACAAAATAATTAATATAACAATATTTACCACAGTGATGGATGCTCAATACGGATAATGTGAGGTATTGGAAGCCGGTGATCCATCATAAGAAACAGCAGGCAATTTATGCTTCATCTTTCTATGTGCATAGAAATTACTTGGACTAGCAAATGTTTTGGGACAATAAGGACAGCTGTATGGCTTCTGTCCTGTATGTTGCACCATGTGTGTCTGGCGAGATACAAGACAATATCGTCACTTACACGAAAGGCAGAACATTAAAGATGTACCAAATGACATGACAAGAAGGTTAACTTCCCTAACATAAGCACATGACGATACGCATAAAATTATTTTTACCATAAAAGTACGAAACTTACCTTCAGATCACGCGGAGTCTTAAAACCACGTGTACAGAGTGTACACGTGTGAGGCCGAGCATCGCTATGTCTCTTCATGTGCATCCGTAAATTATTACGAGTATTTGACACCTTGTCACAATGCGGACAGGTGAACAGCTCCCCTTGATGACACTTCTTATGAATACGAAGGATCTTTTCATTCTTCAGCCTGCAAAGTAAGTGACTGACAAGAAAGTGATGCATAGCTCTGTGATATATGATCAATCATTATCTGTAATAATGCTTATTTATACATTTATGAACACATCCAGACTCATAGTAGGGATACTTCTTTTGTAATGTTTCCTCTGTTGAAAGCTCATGGTCATACATTTCAGACATGAAGCGGGGTTTGGTACTTGTTCATGAATTTCATGCTACATTTGACAGGCAGTCCTTACAACTTTGGGCAACACACAAAAAGGAACGTGTTAGGGATAATATGCTAAATTATCAGTTGAGTCTGAGTGTATTAAAACAAAAACTAAGACTACATTCACTCTAAGGCCAACCAAGAACCAAGTCAGAGATTATTAAGAAAATATCTGTATAAAGGTCTGAAGATCTGAACATACGGTAAATATTTACCTTAATTATAAAATGAATGAAATTTCTCATCTGGGTTATACAAATAAAGCATCATTACCGACATGTTTGTTATGCCTGACTGAATATAGACAACCTAACCTTACACGAGACTGTCGTGTGACATGGTTCTTCATGCGCGTGCTTCTCACTATGAACATGCATTTGATGATGATGGCTGCCTCACAGTATGAGCCAGCTATTCTCACCAGATGCCACACTGCGTACATCGCACGCGATCCTGAACTTCATGTGTGGTGAGGTGATATGCGAGTGCTCCTTTGATTGGGAATGATTTGGCACACACATGGCACACAAAGGGGCGTTCATTTTGATGAACATGCCGCTGATGCCCATCCAGTGTGCTGGCATATCCAAACCTACAAATTATTATAATCAATTCAACAGTTTCATCCCAAAGCATTAAGTTAACTAACACTAAAATAAACTATCTTAAAATAACTCCCTGCTACAGAAAACAATACACATAATAGGTATGCCACTGTTGGAAAATTCCCTGTTGTTACAGGACCCCAAAGTTCATCAGCGTTACCACAGAAGTCTATCAGTTACTCTTTAATATGTCTGAATTTTAAATAGAGAATTTGCCGCAATTATTTAGTGAAGATGTGCGATTGGTAACGAGTATGTTTTCATGTAAATAACTAAATTATTCATTCAGATTAATTCCTTATAGATCTACAATCCAATGACAATTTGGAAGTAATAACTATGAACCATTTCTCACCAATCAGTGATCACAATGCTGACTTATTATAAACTTCATCTGATAAAATTCCATGTGTTACAAACTAAAGCTGAAGCATAATTTCAACCCAAATATGCTCATTACACCAAATTTATTTAAGTAGAAACATGAGACCAGTTTTACACCTTTCTTTTACAAATTCCAGCAGCTGTACAATACAAATTATCCCATACTTATGAGTTAAAAACAATACTTTTATTTTCCGTCGTTTCACAAGCTTATTGTTAAAATCACATAAAATTTCACATAAAATTGTTACATTTTTAAAATTGACGACATGTTTCGATATACAATTCTATCATCGTCAGGTCTATCAAAATTAAAATTAAAATCTGGTGTATCTGTTGCTCTGCTTATATTGATTTTGTTTTTACCCGTTTTTGATTTTATTACATCTCCAGGCAAACTTCGTGCAACAGTTGCTGTCTGCCATTCAATAACAACGGACACGCACAAAATAAAAGTATTGTATTGAGGAACACAAGCAGGATGCAATTAAGATATAAGAGTTAAAAACACTTCAAAATTATTATAACCACAAATCAACACACTCTTCATGAACCAAAATTCAGTTACCAAGATTTTAGTTTACAAAACTAATTTACAAATAATGGCCAACATTTCTGACTATTACACCACCAGAACATACCTTTTGCCACAGATATCACAGACATAACTAAGCCGCTCTTCATCTGGCAAGTGTGTACGTTCATGTTTGGTCATGGCATGCTTCGCCCCAAAGCCCTTGTTACAATACTGGCACCTATATGGTCGTTCACCTTCTGGCAAATGTAGGTTCATGTGATTGGCTAGGCCATACTTTGAGCTAAACTGCTTGCTACAATGCGGGCAGCAGAAGGGGTCCAAATCTGATTTTGGGAAGTGCTGCTTCTGATGATTTTTCCACAAAGACTTGTTTGTAAACTCTTCTTGACATTCAGGACACCTGAAACATTTATAACAGTGCAGCAATTTTGCATTCGTTCCGTTCAATGAAATCTGTACAGTTTTACTTCAAAAACTTGTTTTTTGAAAATCTATGGAGAGAAATAATGAGCACACTCAATGGGTCAAATCATGAAAGGTGTCATACCGAGTTTTTTACTGCCCATAAAATCATGCGTCCTCTGTGTTTTGGTATGAAAGAATCTGGTAACCATATAAACAAATATGCTTAATTATAATTTTACTTCTGTTTGTTATTTTTACAGTGTTATAAACTGAATATTTTACCCTGTTACATGAATAACATACTTCAAGAAAGTAATAATAAAATCTGCTGCATATTTAACCCACTTGTAAGTATGCTTATGGTCCAATATGTGCTCCATAAGTTCATCTCTTTCCCACATAGTTTGGCCACAACACAAAACACAGCCTCTTGTCTGATGCTGAACCCTGCAATGTTGGTCAAGCAACTTAAAATTGCAAAATGTTTGTTTGTTTGCACACTTATCACATTCAAACTTGTAAAACCCAGAAAGCTGTATGTCTAACTGTTCTTCAGTATTTTTCACTAACTCATAACTGTTACTAGATTCTTCAACCGGAGGAGTTTCTGTACAAAATTCACTATCATCTTCATTCAGTTCACTTGCCTCACTCTCAGATTCTTCACTAAACACACTTGTCCGTTTATCATCTAATTCATGTTCTGGAAATTGTTTCAAATTATTACTGTCTGCTATTTGAACTTGTCTGCTCACTACATTAAATCTGTTACTGCTTATGCCAGAATGTTTGTTATCTGAACTGTTAACACAAAGATTCTGCTTATTATTTGGCTTAGAAAACAACATGACACAAGACTTATTACAATGAGTATTTTTTAAGCGTGAATCCGACCACAAATCACCATCTACTGATGTTTCACAGTTTACATATAGATTTGGATCCACTTCCACTTTAATTTCAACTGAGCCTGATCTTGTCATGTTGAGATGTTGAAAAGTTTGTTCAGTTGTCTGATTACATGCAAAGTTTGTGCTTATATCAGACAAATCATAATACTTCACACTTCTATGATCTCCAGTGCAATTATGAGATGATAACTCTGCATCATCACCTTTCTTTGGATTCAAAATGGGAACTGATGTTTTATTCGTTTCGTGCACTGTTTGGGAAGAAAAGCTGATATCCACAATTGAACTATCATGTTGCCAGTATTCACTGCTGATCAATGACATGCTTAAATCTGTATCTGATAAAACATTATTTATTTCTTGAACACATCCCAATACATTATGCCCTCCTGTAACAAAATCATTCTTTCTGGATCCTGCCCCAGATGATTCTTTTCTAATATTGTTTCGTAGAGGTAGAAAATTATCGTCGTACCACTCAGATTCACTCCTCAATTCAACAAAGGCACTGCATGCTGCTGCACCACAACTGCTGGTAATCATTATAACCTTCATAGAAACATTTCTATCCCGACAAAATTATGCGTTTTCATTACAAAGTGTAATAACTTCATGGGCTATTTTGAAGAGAATGCCGTAATGTCCAGATGATTCTCAGAATATGTAAGACTTCAATGAATTGGGTTATGTGCGGAGTTCATTAACTATTTTGACGCGAAAAAAATTTTGCTTGCACAATAATAACAGTTTCACAAAACCTGACATTCATGAAAATAGTACAATATTTTAACCAGTACCGGGTTAATTTCATCTGACACTGGAACACACTACACAACCTTTCACTCTTTGCTGTACTTTCCATAGAGCACGGATTTTGGCATAGAAAACAATTTGCCAAAATGCAGCACAGATTACCTATATTTACCCTCAGCCCACAAGTAACTCTTAAATGTGATTTATTTCTGTGAGCAAAAATATTACCAACATTTATTTTATGTGAATTTTTTCTTGTAATCTCCTGCAATGGTTGTAGTAAGAAAAATGTATTTGAAAAATTTTCTGCAATAAATTAACTTTCTAATATCACTGACATTTCTTATGTTAATTATAACAAAACCTAATGGGGTTTGACAGGGATTTTAATAAAACAGGAATGCAATTTGGAACAGCAGTGTATAAATTGTGGTATGAAAGGAAACAGTTGTGGATTTGTTTCATATTTTAACTCAGGCAGGGAATATGAATAAATTACCTTGTTATGTGTATGAAAAAGATGAAAGAAACCCATTAAAATCACTACAAAATATTGAAAATCATACTGTTGTGTAATTCACTAAATGAATACTTCTTGTGTGTTGTTTTCATTTGCTGTATTAACTGACAGCACAACTGTAAGTCATGTTCTGTTTTTCTGCATGTTTCACCTTCCAAACTATACTTCATGGGTTCTGATTAACCTTTATCATACAGGAAAAGGTGGCTTAAATTCCTATGCCATTGCCAGTCAGACTTCTAAGTCCTGGTTTAACAATACAGTGGCGATGCTAGTGTGACACATGGCCAGTAAATTATGCATAACCTACAATACACAAATGATAAAAGGTTAAATATGGGTTCACTGTTTTGTAATTGAGGGTTTGTATGCAGAAATATATAACTTTAAACATTTATTTTGGACACTTTATTTGCCCTACAAAGTTATATCAGTAGCAGTTGAAATAACAGCTCAAAAAACTTACACTTTATAAATTAAAAGTAATCTAAAACACCATATGAGGATCTTCTACAATTTATTTATGCATTTCTTTCCCACACATCTGTAAAGTCCTGGGAAGGAACATATAATTATGGACCATCAGGATATAAACAGTTCCTGGAAGATGGATTTTTTGCTTCATTGATCACTGGAGCTAATTTATATGGCCTTGACCCTTTGGGTTGGTGTTAAATGTCACATGTGTCCCACCATCACCAACTGTGTGTCAAACCATTTTTATTTTCATGTCCAAAACCTATTTACTCAATTAGGGAAAGCTTAAATAATGTAGACTTATCAATAAAATTACATAGTTTATTCTGAAAACATGTGGTATATATACATAAAAAACAAGTCTTTATAATTGTAGTGTTTAATAATATCTGTATTTAAAAACAGGTACATAATTTGTGGATGAAAACACTGGGGATGTTAAAGTAACATGCACTGATGCACATCCTGGTAAGAGAGACAGGTTCTGCGATGATTAAGATCATGTTTCACCATTCTGTAATGGCATTATCATATGGGTTTCCTAGCCCTAGGAATACAAAAGACAATGAACTTTTGAGACTGTAAGTTTTTGATTTTTATATGTAAACACTGCAATATATTTAATTTAATGTCATTTGATTGAAGTCATCCAGTATTAATGGTGTATGGATTTAAAATATATCACTGCTTCCTCATAAACTGAGGCGTATGTCCACAAGTTTACACATTACATCATGGTTGGTGTTCTGCTGTAGACCAATAATTACCATATCTTGGAGTTGAACACTTTGTTGTCCATGACCAGTGATTCTTCTGGCAAATTAATGCCCTTACATCAGAGAAGATTTTGCAGACAGGCATGGATTTAACTTGGAAGCCAAACAAACTTAAAAAAAGAAAGTGTGAAATGTACTTACTCTTAAATATATGAAAAGGTGAAGTAAATTCATACTTTAGTCTCCCTCAAGACATAACAAGTATGAAGTTAATTAAAATTAAAATCTTTTGCCTTACTCTAACTCACATTCAAGGCAGAGAAGTTGTTTGGATCTGAAACATGTACATACGCACTATGGTTGTGCCGTAAAGGAAATACGAGGTAAACTGTGTATTTCTGTGGTCTTCCTCAATCCACAATCAACAATAAATTTCATAAATGCTTTAATAAGCCTACCAGCAAAATTTTAAGGACTTTATACCTATAATCATGTTTGTATATAATTTTCTGGAGGTCTTCATAGTCGCATATGAATAGCCATATTAAAAAACATAATAATGCAATTTATTTTCTGAATCATTAGATTAGTATAAATGGAATATCTTATGATGCTTGAAAGTAAAAAAGAAAGATTTTTACCTTCCTTTTATTTGTTCATCCAAATGTCAGCTTTCAGTGACAATTCAAAGGGTATAAAAGTCTCTAAAAACTATAGTACATGGCACCATCCCAGAGAATCATTCATGCATTTAGAGAGTATAAAAAGCGGGAGGGACGATCAATACTTCCATATGGTTTGAGAATGTATCGAAAGTTTTAATTTTCCTGAGTGACATCCATGTCTGCAAGCAATAAAAACTTCACTGTCCATAATTAAACAGCTATGGAATAATCAGACTGATTGTTATGTGTACTGGGTCGAGACCAGAGGGACGATCGCAGTCCAAGCTTAAGTTTCTTCAAAGTATCGATGTCACATTCGGCCTCGCTAAGCTCCGGTCGGTCAGGCGTTTCCCCAGCGTCGGACTGTGGTTGCCGGACTCCGAAAGTCGTCTCTGCCACTGTCAGTGGCGGCAGCAGTGTTCGAAGTGCAGCTCGGCTTGGAACTAGCCACCTGCAACTGCTTTGGGAGTAAACAGATGAGGAGGTCTAGTGCAATACATAATTTGCTGTGGCGGTAATTCTGGTAGAAGAGTCTGCTTAGTTTGTTAGTGTATCCCTTCACAATCACTGATGGTTAAGCTCTGGACTGTTGTGAAATAGTATGCCCACTCCTTGCAATGAGTATGTGCTGATGAATTGTCTTCAAAATATCTCTTGAATTATGATGCATAGAAATGTACATTCTTACCTTGATCTGCCCCTCCTGGGGAGTGATTTCTGTTCTGACATTGGCGATATATCTGAAGATGTACTTGACTGTGCACCGTGATAGATGAAATCTGAAACAAGATACATCGTGTTAATTCAGAAAACAGAACTGGATTTCACTCTCTCATTTTAGGAAACATGGTAACGAACCTTTGATGTTTCATAAAAGGCAGGAAATTTCTTGAACACCTAGTAGTTTGTATTATTCACCACATATTATTTGGTTGGTCAACACAAGGATGATGAGATGGTTAGTACATATAACATATGCATCAGGGACACGAGGAATGCATTATATAACAAATGTACGGACTAGATTCAACTGGCTGTGAATGGGGTTCATGGTGGTGTGGTAATGAACCTTCTTCAAGTTCCAACTCTGTGACTACCTGCTTCTGAAAAAGTATTCTACTCCAAGGAGTCAGTTAATATTTATTAATAGTGCTCATGAATAATGAAAACAAAAGAATGTCAGTATGGGACATTACCCTATTTTTAGTTGAAGTACTGAAATAAAGGCACTCACATGAAAAAGGTTACACTGTTCGGATGTCTTATTTAAATTATTAGAAGGTTACATTTAGATTGCCTTACTGTGTTTCATTTTGCCTGCATCTAGCTGATTGGAGGACTCGGTGCGACTTGATGTCAGCTGATCAGGATCAGAGTCTGAATCGTCAGTGTCAACGTCAGTCTTTCTGCTTCCTCTTCTCCGGGATGTTTTGATGACCTGTAATTATCTTAACTTATTATTACCAAATTTAATATTAATTTAGGTCAGATTTAGTTCTCATGGCAACAAAAATTAAGATGTCTTGTCTTCTGGGAGGCAAAACTGTATAGTCTGGTAGATATAAAAAAATGTTTCAGGAGAAGCTACTGCCTCTGTCATCGGGGTTATATTTACTTGTCACCGTGATGACGGAGACAGGTAGCTCCTCTGAAATGTTAGTCAACACCTAGCACGCTACATACTGCTACATCCCAGAAGACAGCCATCTTAAACTAAAGGCTATATTTTAAATTTGATGTTTGGACTAACAAAATAATTTTTAATGACAACATAATTACTTCAACATAACAGATTCATTAATGGAATAAATGACAATCTGTGATATAGTAGTTATGGAACAATGTGATGGTGACCAAATGATAGAAACATTTACTACAAATATATAAATATAATAGTTATATACATGGGGAAAGCAAATATTATATTGACAGTTCAACATCTGTTGACTACTTACAGAAGATCGTACACAAACACAAGTTTAACCAACAGAGCAGGCATTTTATAGTAAGCAGTGAATAATTATTTGTTCCAATTTTCTGTGTATCGGATGTACTGAATGTTTGTGTCCAAAACCCGCTATTATTAACTAACTCTTTGGTGCGGTGTATTGTAGGGTTGTGTACTTACTCCTGTGGGCGGAGGTGAGGCACAGCCTTCGGTCATGGCTTGCTCGTGGTACATGAAACTGTGAAGAAGGGTGTTGTTTGGGTCGGCTCCCGGTCCCGACAGCTGGAATGTCGCATATGGCGAAATGTCTTCCGATGTTTCTGGAATATCAGTGATTGACACAATGGTTCCTGCATCCTTGAGCAGAGCCTCTTTAACACCTGCAATTAGTTTGCTTCAATTTCTGTAGCTTTGGGAATTAATGTTGAAAATTAAATTTTATGAGCAGTAAATCATAAACTGGAACAAAAATCTGACAGACTGAGAATCAGGTATCATGCCCATTTTATCATTTATATCACACACCTATTTTAAAAATATACAAGTAACTCTTAGTTATACATGGGAGTTGCATTCTTGCCGCACTGAAAACGCACAGAACGGGAAACAAGGGTCATCTGTCAGATGAAATAAAGTATATGAGGGTAGAGGTGCGACAACCTCTCTGGCTGAGGTCTGAAGGCACAGATGACAGAAGCTGATGTGCTCATCATGTTACTGAAATAAAATCATGGCCATGTGAGAACGCAGATAGCGAAAGTGCATATAACAAGAGTCATCTGTACAAATTTTATGTTTACTACTGGGTTCAGATGCAAGTCAGCTTCCAGGGCTATTTGCATCTATCTACCAATTATGATGAAACAGCCATGCCACAAAATGGGGTACAATTCACCAACTTGTCGAAGTACACATTGCAGGATAGTTTACTAATAATTACTAAAATAACTGTAGTGATAACAACCACAGATCAGGCTGTACAGGGGGGCCCTGACTAAGGGGTCAAAATTTGAAAAAGTTACAAATAACACAATGGACTTCTTTAAAAATAAATTATTCAGGGTTCTAGAAGGGCATGGGTAAAACAATTACAAACCAACAACAGATTGTTATCTCTGTCATGTACTGACTATCTTTTATTGATTAAAATGACAACAGAATACTGCTTACTTATAACTAAATAATACGTGAAAACTTTCATCTCAAACTATTTAAAAATTTGGCTCCTTCATCCAGAACTCCAGTATAAAGTAATTCTGAAAAAAAATCTGATTTTTAATTTTAACGTAAAATGCACAGTTTTATGGAATGCAATTTGGGAATCAGTGCTTTACAGAATTGTGGTTTCAAGTATTTTGTTGTCCGCATATTAAAATACTGCTGCACGGATGAGTCGCAGAACACAAATTTGTATCTGTGACATGGTAGCTAATGGCTGTTGCTATACATATAGACCGCTGCTTTAGACAAACTTAAATTACCTGGTATCTTGTCGCCCCCAGCCTGAAGTGCCACTTTGTGAATGGTAGCATAATAACGTTCCCGCTGAGCTTCGGCGTTCTGCTGATTGTCCAGAGACTCTTTCAAAACTCTTGGTTGTTCTGTAACAAGTGCAGGCACATCAATAAATTCTAAAAGAAGTGTAACACACCTTCTGTTGAAGCACGTCATTTATTGTGACGAGCCAAGAGACTTACTATTTCGCCAGCACAGCCCGGCGGCGGCCCCTGCACCAAGCAGAGCCAATGTGGCTATGATCAGGGGCACCATCACCCTGACGTCAGAGTAGAAGGGGTGGGAGCTATGGCCTCGTTTCACTAGCTCAGGTGGCGGAGGATCTGCAAAAGAAAGCACGAACATATTGTGTTCCATATATATCAAAAATTAAAAACTAGATTTGTGATGACAATAAAAAGTACAAATTCAAAAAATTCTGATTATTATTCACTTGAAAAACAAAACAGTAGATACAAATACTTTACATTTTTGTGTTGCTCTAAAACATTGACTCCTATTTTTAGGAAAAAGCGTAAAATAATGGCATCTGAAATCAAAGTGCAGAAAAAAAATGTGCTGAAAGCAAGATAAATTAAAGATGGACAGGAATAAATTACAATGTGAGAAACTTTGTAAGTTATACTGTCCTTGCAGGTTTGAGATGGCAGATGGAAATAAAAACTAGATGAGAGAAACACAAACACAGAATCAGGTAACAAAAAAATGCAATGGGCCACTGGGAAGAGTAATAGACATTGGGGATGGGGGGTTTAACAATAACAAGGAGGTTTACACTTGTGATCGGATGTTTTTTTATCTGGATGTACAATAATGGCAACATACCTCCTTCCTTTGTCAATGTTATGAACGTGAACTCTGACGTGGAGGAGCCAGCAATGTTGTGAGCTTCTATCTTGAGTTGGTAGACAGATGCAGGAGTTAGGCCTGAGATGGTGAATCTCCTTTGTGGCTTCAAGGCATTGGACACTGTCACAAAGTGTAAATGAAAACATTCACCAAAATCTTATACAAAATTAAATTCAGATTAAAGAATAAAAGTCTGTCTACTTCGCATACCAAGTGTCCAATGTTGACCGTTTACTGGCCGATACTGCAGAACAAAGTAAGTGAGAGGACATCCGTTATCTGGCCACACGTGCAGTCGAAGTAATAGCGACGTAGAATTGGTTGAGAGTAGCGTTTGAGATTCAGGAATTCCTGGAGCTCGGCCCTGTGTTTTAACAGATAAAGTAGGGCTCGGTGATGAGCTTCCAATTTTGTTTTGTGCTGTCAAGAACAGGTGATAGGTGCTGCCACAGTACAGACCCTGCAAAACAGCAAGTTTTAATCCGTCACTGTATTAGAATCGGTAATTGCTTAGAAGACATATTTATGAACTGATGGAGACTAGAGGAGAACGCAGTTAGATGGGAACGAAGGAATCACTTAATTTACCTGATAGGAAGTCAACCATCACCTATAACATCCCACCCACTCAAGATAAATGGTATCTATAGATTAAAATATAAACAACCACGATTCCTAACAATCTGTGACAGTGGCTCGGTATATTGACGTAACGGTGTCCTTTGGAAATTATTCATTCTCTGGAATAGATATGATGTTTAACACAAGTTAAGGGAATAAAGGACTACTATACAGGATGAGTCAGAAGTGTGTTTACAAACTTCGTGTGCGTGTTCCAGGATAAAAAATAAGAAAAAAATGTTCCTATGAACATGGGGTCGCAAATGTTTCATTTTCAAAATAATAGTCAAAAATAATTTTCAATGAATTGACTTTATATCAAAGTGAATCCAGCTTCCAGCAAAGATTTTCAATTAATGTTTGGGCAGGAAATATTGGCGACATTCTTATTTGTCCACACATGCTTCCATCGTGTCTAAGAAGACCTTCATATCGGCGATTCTTAAGAAGACGCTTGCCACGTCTCCTTGAAGATGTACCACTGAATACAAGAAGGCAAATGTGGTTCATGCACGACAGAGCCCCAGCACACTTCTCCCATCGTGTCAGATATCATCTCAATGAACAGTACCCTCAGCGATAGATTGGGCATGGTGGCCCAGTAGCATGACCACCAAGGTCACCGGACCTGACTCCATTGGACTTTTATCTGTGGGGTCCGTCGTTTATGCAACACCCATAAACAATGATGACCTATGGGAACATGTGCATAATGCATGCCAGATGGTTCGAGGAAACCCTGGTGTGTATGAACGAATTCGTCAGTCTTGTGTACGTCGTGCTCATGCCTGTGTGGAGAATGGAGGAACAACCTTTGAGCATCTGTTATAAAGAAACATCCCTGTCCTTATACTTTGCAATTAAGTCATTCATTGAAAATTATTTTTGACTATTATTTCGAAAATTAAACATTTGTGACCCCATGATCTTAGGAACATTTTCTTCTTATTTTTGATCCTGGAACACGCACACGAAGTTTGTAAACATACTTCTGACTAACCCTGTATATACAGATACAGAAATATGTTCTGTGCAGAAACAGAGTCCTGCTACAGGGGATATATGTATAAGAGACGTAGAATGGAAAATTAATTCAATGGACACGTACTTGTGTAAAGAGAATGTGCCACTGTCATTGCTGCTGTAGTTATTATTTCTACAGTGTTTCAGATGCTAGTTCTGACTGTGTTATCAGGTAAAAGTCATGGACTGATAAGACATAATACAGACAACTTAAACAAAGCCAGTGCTGTTATTGGACAGTAAAAAGCACAATTTCTGTTTAACATATGTTTAAGATTTTGAATTGCTGATATAAACCAGATATATTGTGAGATTCCAGCTGAACTGTTTGGTACTAACTTTAAGTTCATAGCTAGTGGCTCTTCTAGGTAGCGTAAGTTCTTCCAGATCTCCATGTGCTCTACGATAGTTGAGCATATAACCACTGAGTGGTGCAGCGCCGTTGTCTCCAGGCTTCCAGTGCAGCAAGATACTACTGCTTGTTGTGCTGGTCACATATAGTGTGGGGGAAGCAGGGCGAACTGCAAAGAAGCAGTTAGCTGTTCAAAATCCAAACTAAATGTAGATATAATTCAGTTGGATTATGGATTATGGTTGCTCAGGTTCTGTCTTGGCAGGCACCAAAGTTTTGGAAAAATGTTTTCCTCCATATTTAGCCTTCTAACCTGAAGATGGCCCCACTTAATGCTACCTGCACCTTGTCATGGTGGTGGGGCTTGAGTACCTCGGTGACCCCAAGAGCTATGCTGGCAGTAGCATAGCTACTGGTAGGGCCTCTCTGGCCAGATTGGTCGAGGGGGAGAGGTCAGACTAAGACAGGTACCCTGGTCCTCCAGGTTGGGGGTTGGTTGCAAGGCTAACAACCTTGCACCGTAAAAAGGAAGATGTTTCGAAATCTCAATCAAAGCCTCGGACAGACGGACCTAACAGAGGACCGAATGGAAGAGGAGGATTGAGGAAGCCATGGACTGGAGAGCCATAGAAGAAGAATATCTTAAGAAATATGGTATTATGATATGGACTGGATTTATTTTGGGTTCCATACCTTACCTTCTCAAGGACTTTGCCTTGTGGAGTTAAGAAGTTACTTATATTACGCAATAAGTCAATTTAAACTTCAATACACGATTTGCAACATCTGAAAAGCAGAGTTTTACACTGCAGCTCAGCTTACCTTGCACAATGAGTGTATACTGTATATGATCAGAGCCATGACTGTTGCCAACTTGACAAGTGTAATTGCCTGAATCACTCTGCTGAATGTTGGATATCAACAGTTCTCCCGAGTCCATAATCTGGACATTATGATTGGTGCCTCCGCGCAGAGTCTGGTCACCCCTGAGCCATTCACGTCGTGGTGCGGGCTGACCAACAGCGTGGCATGCTAATGATGCTGTATTTCTGAAGGGACGCACGACTGGGCCACCAAAAGAAGAGATGCGTGCAGGCACTGGAATTTAAGCAGTATCATATTGTTATTACTGGAAGTAGTGCGGATATTTATGCACACTGAAAAATTACTGGTATTGGTAGGGCCTCCCTAGCCAGATTGGTCGAGGCGGAGAGGTAAGACTAAGACAGGTACCCTGGTCCTCCAGGTTGGGGGTTGGTTGCAAGGCTAACAACCTTGCACCGTAAAAAGGAAGATGTTTCAAAACCTCAATCAAAGCCTCGGATAGACGGATATAACAGAGGACCGAATGGAAGAGGAGAATTCAGGAGGCCATGGACCGAATATGGACCAACCTAATTTTTCTCAGTTGGTAATTAAGTGGGAGGTGAAGATGCATCATAAAAAAAATGAGGGCTGCACAGAGCTGTGTGGATCTTCATTCTCTCAAGAAGGGAACTGGGGGGTGGGGGGGAGAGAGTGATGAGAGATTGAGGAACACTGCCATGTCAAATGTATGAAAATAATTACTTTCTGCAGAGGCATGTAATTCTTGTCCCTAGGTGTTCACGGTTGGAGTCAATGTACAACTTTTGCTTGTAGGGCAGCACATTCCTTAAAGCCAAAGTTGTAAGCTGAACTCCAACCCCAACAAGTAACAATTCGGTTCACACAATTCTTGTAGTAAGTGGTACACCATGAGATAAATTATGATTCAAGAATAAATTTCCAGCTGATATTTTATAATATAGACCTAGAGGCTTTGTTTGCCACTAGCCATGTCTGAAGATGTAAACGATAACTCTTTCACCTCTGCTAGTAGGAACTTGAGCCACAACTCGAGAACTTTGACCTTCTCCCACTCTGGTGGATGCTGTGACCCAGAATTGATATTCCACGTGCTGGCGCAAGCCCTTTGCTTCAAAGCTGGTGTGCTGACTTGGCAAGTTCCGCTTCCCATGGTTCAGTTCATCCCGTCCGTCAACCATTCTGATCAACACATACAATTAAAATTTTACCTTTCTCAGTGAAATTTGGGTTATATTCTTCACTAAAATGATTCTCCTTAAATAAAAAAAAGTACACAGAATTACAAATGAATGAGGTTGAAACAAAAATAGCAAATCTAAAGTATAATACAGTTTTCTTGTGACACACAAATTTAAATATTTATAATTTGAAACATATGCCATAATTTGGTAACTGTACCTGGTATATAAATTGTATTTGGTGATGATACCGTTGGGCTCAGTCGGCGGAAGCCATGATACCAGTAGTGACTCTGGTGAGCCGACAACTACCTTGATATCCGCGGGAGAACCTGGCGCTGAAATACAATGAGGACCATTTTATTATTTACATGTAGCATGCATGTATCAACAAGCAGGCGAATTCAATCTGCACCCTCCAACCATATTTCAGTAAGATCATTTTAATACTGTTTCCATCTGTGCCAAGGTCTTCCAAGCAGTCTCTTTCACTCGGGATTTACAAACAAATTTTTTTAAATTGTTCTCATCTCTCCCCAATGCATGTTACATGACCCACCCATCTAACCCACCTCGATCCAATTATCCTAATAATATATGGTGACAAGTAAAAATTATGGACCTTCTCATTGTATAATTTCTTCCAACCCCCTGTCACTTCATCCCTCTTGTTAGGTGCAATATTCTCAGCACCGTGCCCTCAAACACCCTCAATCTGTGTTAGTCTCTTGACATGAGACAACAACTTAACATACATACAAAACAATAGGTAAAATTATGATTTCATATATTTTAATTTTAAAGATTTTTATACTGCAGAAGATGAGTGCAAATATAAGTTCTTCATGCATTCTGCAGTATAATTATAAATTTCATACCATCTTCCTCAGTGGTGCAGAAGATTGGTTTGGCAGTAACGCCATCACCAACCCTGGTGAAGGCCAGAACTTGCACGCTGTAATTAGTGTATTTGCGCAGACCTGTGAGCACAGCTGTCAGGGCTGTCGTCTTTCTGGTCTCAGTTTCGTCAGCTCCTGAAATCGCGTGGAAATTTGTTGTTTACTTGAGAGATGAAAATGTACTGTCTGCATGCAACACGCTGCACACTCCACCGGATTTAGACACATATTATTTAAATGCTTTTATATATAATATTTTTAATTTTGTCTACAGATATCCAAGGCATTCTGGAACTAATGATAATTATCAGGATTGATTTCTTAATCAAAATTAAGATCAAAATTTATGTGACATTTACATAAGCAATATAACATAAATTTTACCTTGCCAGTGATCATCCAAGACTGGTTCATAGAACAGTTTGTACCCCTGCAATATGCCATTGCACTGTGACGTAGGCGGTGGCTGCCAGCTCACCTGGAGGGACTGTGACGTCAGACCAGCACAACGGACGTCACTAGGTGCCACGCTGGGAACTGAGAAGAAAAAGAACCTTTGCTTAGAGCTTCAGTAATTATTGTGTTAGTAACTGATAATGAATGAATAGGACATATAATTAAAACAAATACTGCATGAAAGGAGATGCCAATTTGAATTTAAGAGCTGAGCTTAATGCATTTCATTTTATGGGTTAGTATCTCACCATCTTCCATAGTTTGTGCTGTTATTGGTTCAGACAGAGGACCAGGTCCAACCTGGTTGAATGCTTGGGCCACCACCAAGTAACGTGTGAACTTGCTGAGTCCACCAAGAAGAAGCTCTCCCCCTCCTTCCTCTCCATCTCCTCCCACAGAGGTGAAATTATAGCTCAGCGCACTTGCACTGGAACAGAATAGCAGTAGTTTTACGAGTGACCTTGAAATATATTATTACATGCCAGCAGACTGCAGCAGTATCCCATTCTCAGTGATTTTTCTGCCACTGTTTATCTGCTCATTAAGCAGGAGACTGCACTAAAAAAATGTTCATATTTTGCTCAGCTGGCATTGAAATAACATAAATATTAATGATTTTTAATTCTTTCACAGTCATTCAAAATCAATTTTTCTTATTGATCAATATAACAAATTATTACCTAATTTCCCTGCAGCCAACATTGTAGCCCTGAATGTCTCCATGTCGCAACTCTGCCAGTGGCGGAGACCACGTGATAAGGAGTTCCGTGGATGAGACAGGCCTTACCGCCATATTGATAGGCGGTCCTGCTGGACGCTGTGGCTCGGTTCTCACAGTCAACTCTGGACTTGGCCCACTAAGCCCTGCTGGTCCCTCAGCAACCACCCGGAACACATATTTCGTCGCAGGCTTTAGGTCTTCAATTACAGCAGTGTGCTGTAGTGGTAAGCCTGTAAGCTCAATCTGCTGCCACGTTCCTGTGTCATAGAAGTCTTTAGTTTTGTACGTTTCTTTCCTTATGCAACAATATTAACCAATGGTATTGGTTATGTAACACCAGGCTGCAAGATAGTGAGTTGGATGAAATGGCGAAACAAGTAGTCATATTGCTTTCTCTTTATAATCATAAATTCTCTTACATATTCTTCCTGCCATTAATGGCAGATATATTACACATATTTAGAAAAAAAATCAGATGACTTGTCTTTGCTAATTATGTCACGTGTTGTTATTAGCCATGGTTTAATTTTGTTAAGTTAGGTTAGGTTAGTGTTAGGTTAGGTTAGGTTTGGTAGATTAGGTTCACAGACTTTTTGAAAGTGGGGTTTCCTCATTATGCACACTTCCTGATCTCGTCTATATAGAGCCTGGTATCGGCTGATTTTTCTCTAGTCACTGCTTTTGTGCGTCAGAATACACAAAAACTTAAATCTGTGAAGCTGCAAGCTTTAATCTATTCATGGAATGTGATGGTCAGTCCACAAATTGTCATATTCATTCCTCCGACACTTAACAGCCTGGTGTTTCGCTGCACTTACCGTGGTTTTCCTGATACTGCACTAGGTACTTGGTCACTTCCGTCGAATCGGTCGACTGCTGCTGCCACTGCATGTTTACAGAACGACTGCTGATCATCACAGATTCCAAGTTGGTGGGGCTTTTTGGAGGCTCTAGACAGAATTGCATAATGCGTTACACATATCACGTCTGCATTCTTCAACTACTTTAATTAATTCTGTGATATTAGACAGACCTAACAGAGGACCGAATGGAAGAGGAGAATTGAGGAGACCATGGACTGAATACGGACCAGAGAGCCATAGAAGAAGAAGAAGAAGATTTAAACCATTATTGGTTGTTTGTCATGGCTTACATGTAGTCCACCTGGATATATATCTCAGCAGCGTATCACAACCATTAACTCGAACCAGAGTCATCAGGCCGGCAGCCTCACATTACGGGTATTTAAATTCTCTATTCCCACATGATAAAGCCTGATAATCATTCAGAAAATCTCTAGCGCCACATTTATATTACACAAGCTACTAAGGAAATGTACGTTCAGCGTAGGAATGTGTATGATGATGAATAAAAAATTATCAAACAAGGAAGTAATGCAACACCTTACGAAGAAACTTCTTTGATTTTGAAATTTCTTAACCTCATTCATTATTACAAATCATCAAAGTTAATACAGTATCGTTAACAAATGGGGGGGGGGGGGCAATTAAAATGACCAGCATCAACAAATAAATCAAAGAAATTCTATTTAGATAATTCTTTATTTTTTCTAAACTTTCAATTCAATCATCTGTCACGTGTTACTCCAATGATTTTATATTTCGAACAGAAATTCTTCCTTATTTAAAGCCTAAATTGTCCTGATAAAAGATACTTTAAATTTATAAATGATCTGCACTCAAGTTGGCCATGCATTCTATATGACAACTTGTTTAGGAATTCAGGAAATGCGGTCATCTATCGAGCCAGGCTTCTTTCCCCTCTCAAGAAATTTTCTAAATCAAACATTAAAGCCAGCCATGATGGATTACATAACGCATATAAGGTATAGCACTTAACAGTGCAGAAGTAGGCAGGTGACAGCCATGGACTTACCTTGAACAAGTAGCTGTACGAGCTGTTGGTCTCGGCCGTACAAGTTACTTGCTTGGCAGAAATATGGGCCACTGTCTGCTGCCTCTGTCGCTGCTATCTGCAGCTCTGCACTGACACCCTCTGGTGTTAAGTCGTGCTTCAGAGAGACTCTGTACAAATGACAAAATTACGACAAGCTGATCAGTAGAAATGTCATGTTGGCTATGTAATGTGAATTTTAGGTTGGCTAACAATATAGATTAAAAATCACTTTGCATACTAATGACTATAGTACATGGTGAGGTCCGCAGTGGCTGCGCGGTCTGAGGCGTGGGCCTTGTGCCGCTTGGTCGCTGGGACCATGGGTTCGAATCCCACTCAAGCCATGGATGTCTGTCAGCGTTTTTCTGTGTCGTACTGTCCTGTGTACAGGTAGAGGCCCTGCGACGGGCCAATCCCTCATCCAAGGAGTCCTACCGAATGTCTATAGATCAAGCCAACGAAAAGTTGGAACCCGCAGTGCTCAGGCACTTGAAGAACGGGTCGATCCCAATATCCCAGTATAGTACATGGTAGGACACATAATACAAGTCACAGACGTAAAACAGAAACATCTAACGTGAAGAAAATGTTACTTTATTATAGAAGTCGTGTTGTGACAGTTCAATCATAATATGGAGGAAATTCTGCTACAAAATTAAGGTGAAGTTAGTTGAAGTTTAGTTAGGGTTTTATTTTGTTATTAACTCAAGATACCTTTAATTCAATCAAATACATTAAGATTGTACATGAAGTCTTGTATTGAACAAAGAGGCCATAACAAATAACATTTTATAATATTATTACAGTAAATAAAAATACTTATTATTACCTGTAATTGGATGCTGGAGTGAGTTCTAGCTTTCCTCCCTGCATCCACACGACATTAATTGGTTTGTCTCCGTTCACATTACACTGCAGGGTTGCAGTGTCTCCTTTCTTTACGGTCACGAGTCGAGAGGGGGCCGAGAAATAGGGAGATGCTGAAACAAAACACAGCACAATTTGCTAAATTGTTTTTAAATAATATCAAAGACATGTCGTATTAACCAAGAACAGATATTTCATTTTTCCATAAAATTTTTCAAACATAGCATAATACAATGTGTCCACAAAGTCTCTTCGGGGTTTTGAAAAATTGTGGCGCACAAACAAATTGAGCTAGCCACACGCAGTTCCAGGAAGATGGATTGGCATAGACGGTCCAATGCCTTGGCATCCACGTTCACCAGACTTAACACCAGTGGATTTTTCCCTGTGGGGTTATGTCAAGAGCAATGTGTTTCAAACACCAGTTAACGGACCTGATGACCTGAAGACTTGTATCAGGAATGCGATCTCGGCTATTCCAGCGGACATGCTCCACAGAACGTGGCAAGAGCTCGAATATTGTCTGGACGTTCTTCGTGCTACCAAGGGAGCCCACATCGAGGTCTACTGAGGTCGGTAAAAAACGTCTGGAGTTTCACTGTAATCTGCCGCAAACCGCATGTGGCTAGCTCAATTTGTTTGTGTGCCACAATTTTTAAAAACCCTGAAGGGACTTTGTGGACACACTGTATATTAACCTTATAAACGTGTAAATGTTATAGGTAGAGTTCAAGAAGATGGAGGCTGGTATAGTACATGGTAGGACACATAATACAAGTCACAGACGTAAAACAGAAACATCTAACGTGAAGAAAATGTTACTTTATTATAGAAGTCGTGTTGTGACAGTTCAATCATAATATGGAGGAAATTCTGCTACAAAATTAAGGTGAAGTTAGTTGAAGTTTAGTTAGGGTTTTATTTTGTTATTAACTCAAGATACCTTTAATTCAATCAAATACATTAAGATTGTACATGAAGTCTTGTATTGAACAAAGAGGCCATAACAAATAACATTTTATAATATTATTACAGTAAATAAAAATACTTATTATTACCTGTAATTGGATGCTGGAGTGAGTTCTAGCTTTCCTCCCTGCATCCACACGACATTAATTGGTTTGTCTCCGTTCACATTACACTGCAGGGTTGCAGTGTCTCCTTTCTTTACGGTCACGAGTCGAGAGGGGGCCGAGAAATAGGGAGATGCTGAAACAAAACACAGCACAATTTGCTAAATTGTTTTTAAATAATATCAAAGACATGTCGTATTAACCAAGAACAGATATTTCATTTTTCCATAAAATTTTTCAAACATAGCATAATACAATGTGTCCACAAAGTCTCTTCGGGGTTTTGAAAAATTGTGGCGCACAAACAAATTGAGCTAGCCACACGCAGTTCCAGGAAGATGGATTGGCATAGACGGTCCAATGCCTTGGCATCCACGTTCACCAGACTTAACACCAGTGGATTTTTCCCTGTGGGGTTATGTCAAGAGCAATGTGTTTCAAACACCAGTTAACGGACCTGATGACCTGAAGACTTGTATCAGGAATGCGATCTCGGCTATTCCAGCGGACATGCTCCACAGAACGTGGCAAGAGCTCGAATATTGTCTGGACGTTCTTCGTGCTACCAAGGGAGCCCACATCGAGGTCTACTGAGGTCGGTAAAAAACGTCTGGAGTTTCACTGTAATCTGCCGCAAACCGCATGTGGCTAGCTCAATTTGTTTGCGCGCCACAATTTTTCAAAACTCCGAAGGAACTTTGTGGACACACTGTATAACAAAGCACTTAACTTTAAAGAAACTAAACCTTTTTTAAATGAGATTTTCTCCGTATTCAAGAAAGGGTCGACAACTAACAAATTGACTCCATGAAGCAGAGTCATTACCAGAAAGCTTAAATTTGATCGACTGGTCAAGAAATTTCCGACCTGTTACAAAATCTGAAAGTTCATTACAGTGCCACAAGAGACCACCACTGGCAGTGAATCCAGTACGCAGCATGCCATCATGTTGCTTTATCAATCTTAACATTATATCTAATTTATCCTAAAGCATCCGAGTGGTCCCTTCAGAAAGGGCACTTTTTTTTGTTAAATGAATGTACGAAATTAAATACCTTATTTTTGTATGACATTCATACATCACATGTAAGGTTAGGAGTACTTTTGTATTTTCATAAAGTGCTTATATGTACATGTCAGCTTATTTTTATGGATCAAATTATGATAATTATAACATTAGAGGCTATATAACAATTATGCCACAGCCTGAAGAAGAATAATAGTAAAAAGAAACAGTTTATAAATAAATATGGATGCTTCATCTACCACCAATATATTCTGTAATAACAATATATTTTTCTCATATATTTTTCTGGATAATTATACATTTATGATGAATTATATAACTGTACTTACAATTAACTTTGACCTGCACCACCTTGCCTATACCAGTTCCAATTCCATTGCTTGCTTGGCACAAGTAGAAGCCCTCTCGATCCTCCTTCACATTCTGCAGTAACAACGAGCCATTGCTCAACAGTTTAGTGTACACTCGTTCCCTCAGCTCTTCGTACTCCCCAGATTTGCTTCCTGAAACAGTACACGTACACCCGCTGCATCAGTCTGGTCCCATCTCGTCACTTGCTCTATCTCCAATTATCTCTTTTTCACTGAATCCATACCAGTTGCCTTCTTCCAGGTGACAGTCGGTTGGGGAACACCCTGTGCCTGGCAGTGCAGAGTTACGTGCTTGTTCCTCTCGATGCTGGCATCGGTAGGCTCCACCACCCAGCGGGGTGGAACTGCACACAAGACACAGCCTTCATTGCAGATATTAACACCAGGAACATAATCTGCCTCCCAGCAAGTATAACGTATTTATTTCATTCATTAAACTTTTAGGATAAGTTCCTTAATTAATTTTGTAGTACATTCATAAGTGACTTTTACAAATTTTCAAAAACTACAGGCATTCATAAGGAACAACGTATATGAAAAGTAATTTTATAAACTCAACGTCTGGAAAGTGAAGTGCTGAATGGCTCAAAATTTTGTGTGCGTGATGCTGATAATTATGCGTATGTGCAAAAACACCCTCAAGAGTGTAAAGTAATTGAAATTACAGAATGCTGCAAGAACGTGAGTGAGTGAGTGAGTGATGCATTGTACGGGTTTAAATAAGAAGCTTACAATTTACTCTACTTATCGGACAACACTGACAGTACTGAATTTTGGTTTTTTTAAAACTGAAAACAGGATTTAACTACTTTACTTGGTGATATAACGCTGCAAGAAGCATGTTACTTGTGAGGGATTCGAATGGTAATAATAACACAACAAGACAAAAATGTAACAGCGTATGACTGCTGTGAAACAGGAAATATAAAGGTTTAACAGGAATATACTGTGGTGGCAGATCCAGACAGTCAAAGGGACGAAAGACGAAACATGCAGTAAGCAGACCATAGAAATAAAGTAAATTCAAATGACAACACACAACCAAAGAGGTGCAACAATTACCTTGTGAAACAAACCTGGGACTCCAATCACCGATGCATTCCCATGTGCCAAAGCAACGGAAACGTAAAGACACGGCGGGCGAACGGGCGGTTCTTGAATTCAAAAAGGGAAAACGAATACGAGAAGAAAGAACAAGATAGTAGAGTCGTTACCTTTTACCTGCAGCTTGGCCGTGTACCTGACCTCGGCAGCCGGGTTGGAGGCTACGCACGTATAATCTCCTGAGTGGGTGGAAGCAAGGCTAGAAATGCTGAGGAGGCTAGAATAAGGGTCAAGAGCCGACACGTTCACTCCCAGGTGAGAGGAAATCGTGCCGCCATCTTTGAGCCAAGTGATGGCGAGCGGGGGATCGCCTCGGCTCACGCCACACACCGTGCGAGTGCGCATGCCCTCGGAAAGCCCGTCTTGGAAGGAAAAAGGCTCAATTATAGGAGGAACTGGAAGAATTAGAAGAAGAATAAAAACATGAGAGCAGACAAAAGAGAATAGAATGAAAAAAGGGCACAGACACAGACTGTTGTTTACCATTGACCACGAGCTGTTGCGTGCGCGATACCTCAGCAGCCAAATTGCGTGCCACACAGGAATAGTTGCCATTGTGATCTGGAGATAAACTTTCAATCAAGAGAATGCTATTGAACTGATCCACTTGTGTGATCGAGACCCTCTGGGAGGGGTCCAGCGGTCTCCCATCCTTCAACCACGTGATGGTCAAAGGCAGGTCACCCTTGGTCACTGAGCATGTCAAACTTGCACGCTCCCCAACATGCTGCGTTATGTCTGAAGTAAATGGGCTAAGTTTGGGAGGAACTGGAATTAATAAGAAAAAAGCATTTGTTCATATCCTCGTGTGGTACACGCATGGACAGATCTGACAAGGTCAGTGTGGTGACAGTGGCCCTCCTGTCACGTCTTCTTCCCTGTCACTCAAATCACAGGTAAATTATTATCATACACTTATGCTTCTAATCTGCATTTATTTAGGTAAGTGCCAATTACCTTACAGCAGAAATGTAGGAACACTAATGAATTTCATTTACAAGTTATTTGATTTGTGCTTGGATTGCATAAACTTTGAAAGCGATTCCAGGATATGAGAATTATTTACAACAAAGTTAATCTTAATGTAGCAAGTTACTTGTACTTTAAACTAAGAACAACTTAATATGTTTTATTCTTAATTTATTATGTTTATTAGTTCATTTGTAACCAATACTAACTGGTGAGTGGTCATTTGCGCTGATAGAACGCAGTGAAAATTTGTAGATTATTTTGGGAATTATTTGATTATGTGATTGTTGAAGCATATAAAATATATTAATTGTATTTTCTTTACTTGTGACATACTATTATGTTACCCAAGTGTATCCAGTTTATTTCTTACTTGCAAATTTGACAGAAAAATAGCTTTCTAAATGTCAGACCAAATTTGACAGTGAAACCTTTTTGAAGTTAAACACATGTATTAATTGGATATAGGCTAAGATTACAGAGTAAACATAAAACCTGAGTAAAAAAAAGTAGAAATCTGTATAAAACAAGTCAGGTTTTGTGGAATTTTGGATCTTACGTATATGTTTTGTATAGTTAAGTGTTTCTTTTTTCATTTGATATCAAATTTTTCTTGCAGTTTCTGTTTGGCTTCATCTGTTTTAATAGGATAAAATATGTTATAAAATAGAGAGGTTATATTGGTGCAAATTTATCTTGATATATATTATTAAGTTTTGTGAATATTTTTATGACATATTTATGTCCTAGTAATGGGTTGGTAGGCGTGATATTAAAAACCTGAAATCTTATAATTCAATGGTGGTGCTATGAGTGGCAGCATTTGAAGCCTGGAGACCTGCACTTGGATTACCGGTAAACTCGCAGTAACATGCAAGTAACTTTTTAAATACATAAGAGTAAGCATGATGACAAGTATCTGGCTGGAGAATGAGGAGAATTTGTTGTGCTCAGCAAAAAACTCACTTACCAGATTGGTGACACAGAAATGAAGCTAGACAAATGTGTAGATCTCAATTGAGGTTATGTTCAGCATGAAGGAAGCGACTCCCAAAATATGTAGCATAATTTAAACAAATGAATATACATTTCCTGTCAGTATATCAGCTGTGTTTTCAATATAAATTCAGTCCTGAGAATTTCAGTTAAATCTGTATGATGAAGGCCATAATTATTTGTAAATTATATAAACATGTCATCAGGAAATAGTTACATGAACGCCTTCCTTAATTGCATGACAATAAAATTTACTTTTACAGTAACTTTTCTGTGTTTATATGCAAGATAAGTGATATACTGAAAGGCCAGTTTTTAATTAACTTGAGAACAATGGCATAATACTAAAATTTAACATTTACAAGATCCATTAATTTATTGCTATTTCCTAGAATTTAGTAAAGTCTTTATCAGTAGCTAACAGTAATATAATAACAGAATCACAAACATATGAACAAATGTATGATCTGTGGTTTTCACGGCAACAAGGTACAATAAATTCTTCTCGGGCTACCAGCCGTGTAAGGTGGCTTAATGAAGAAAACACCTTTTCTTCATTAGGCCACCTTGCACGTCTGGTAACCTGAGAAGAATATATTATATGAACAAATGTTATTAAAATGGCTGCTGGAAGAACACTTTGTCCCTTGCCTCACAGCTGATGTAATCAAGAAACAGAAACTGATTATCTTACCAATAACAGTGACCTCTCCACTGCGCCTCGCACTGTGGCCCTGTTTGTTCCTCGCTGAACAGGTGTATACCCCTGCGTCCGTTGCTTTCTGTACTGGCGTGATCACCAGCGTTCCATCACTTTGCACTTTTTGACGTAGATCGTCCGGCAACTCACGGCCACCTTAGAAAAGAATTAGGATGAGTTCCTTTATTGTTTACGGTATAATGTTTATTTTAACTTTTATCTTTCTGGGATAGAGGATTTGAACTGCCAATGCTGGTCAGACTGTAATTACAGCTTTTATGCTAGTGCAATGAATAAAAAGCTGAGCTGGGATACAAGGATGATCAAGGTTAATGTAAGGCACAATATTATCACCACACAAATAAACTAAGAAAATAAATGCAATGCCTACTCTTTCAATTGGAACTTACTTCTTTCCCATCGAATCTCTTCAATAGGATAGCCCGCTACAGGGCATTTGAGATGGAGAGCCTCCCCTGCTACGGCGGTTACCTTAGGGATTAGTCTAATGTATGGTAGACCTGCAGAACACAAATAATGATTTCAGTCAGAAGAAATAGATCACACTGATACTAACTTATATGGTATATGATTTTCAGAATGTCAAGGCTATCTCTGCATATTCTGTATGTAAAGATATGTTACATATTTCAGTGTACGCAACATATGAAATATTGGTACTTGTGGGTTATCGGGACACATCACTTTAAAAATAGGTTAGGTTAGGTTAATGTGTGTGGACAGCAATAAATAACTAAACGAACTAACAGATAACAACAACCCTAACCTAACCTAACCTAACCTAACTTAACCTATTTTTAAAGCGATGTATCCCGATAACCCATAAGTACCGAAATATTTATTTTATTAATACCTGTTACTTCTGGTATGATGGACAGTTACTGAATATTTAAGTGTAAACAGTAAGAAGCATATATATATATATATATAGTGGTTATGTTTGTTTGTTTAATTGTAGCCTGATTGATGGAACAACCGAAAGCAATATGCTCCCCTGGTATTTGGCAGCTCGCCTAAAAATGTATTCCATTTGCCATTATCCATTCCGTACGTCGGAATCCGAGAGGATATTTGAAACAGCAACTCCGCTACATCCTAGATGGAGCGCATGGAAGAAACAAGAGCGGAGCAGACAGCGTGACGGCTCTGAAAGATTTAATACTCCATTTTGGCCTGAATCACATCTGGAGGCCGAGAACGAAATCACGGACTTCATGGCTTATCTGCCTCGGATTGGTTATAAACCGTGGAAACTGTTTCCCTAAAACGTGACCAAGAGGAGTCAAGTGTTATCATAGGATAGAAGTTACAGGGTAACTTGCCCAGAAAGAAATCGAAGAAGTAAGGGATATTTTGCGATAAAATATGGACTCTAAATCAAACACGAGACGAATTTAAAAAGTGCCTTATCGTCTGCGAAAAATGGGACATGGGATATTCCATATGTGTATGTTACTCGGCATTTCGACTTATCTCGAGATTTTAAGAGGTTTCTGCTGAAACAAATGGCACGAATACTAAAAAAGAACCACAGTATTTTATAAAGGATCATTGTAATTCTCAAACAACCATTAAATGACAGGAAATTGTACCAGTGAAGGAGATTGACCCAGCCGAAAATAAAGATCGAAATTCTCTCTATCATATAAATACAAACATGTAGATTTGGGGATATGTTATCGTAAATTATTATAGTCTTCATGCGACGTATGTCATGTACAGGTGTACCAAAAAGGATGTATACACACAATCATAACATACGTCAGCACTGTGTCTGCATATTTTTGGACATTTGTAGACAAGGGGGTACGTTTGTAACAGCAGAAGTTTCGTTCCCTTGTGAATGTAGAATGAATAGGTTGGGATAACACGCGGAAAATTAACGAATGTTATATTGTTTATACGCGCAGCTATAAGTTTTGGCCGTAAATTATTAACAGATTATCTATTTTCAAAGTGAAACGTATTAACTAAAACCCGAAACAAATGAACCTCATGCTTTTAACTGAGGGCACAACAATGGCATGATTTTGGCTTCATCCTATGTGAGCCATATGGGACAGTGTCACTGTAATACGGCTCGTGCCATATGGCCACTGCGGTAAGGCCTTTGATTTTGGCCGTGTGTTGGCGTGCTACACAACCTGACGCCAGAAAGCGCGATAGATATGGACTCGCTCCGTGTTGTCATCCGTTCGAAGTCAATGTGCCGTGTTCCTGCGTCTACTCGTATTACCTCTCTCTCTTCTTCTTCTTCTTCTTCTTCGCCCGTCTTTATTATTTAAGGGTCTCCGGAAACTTTTCTTAGATTATCGATCTCTGGAAAGTACCCGGAGCTCAACACTTCTAGCGCGCTCGTCAGATTTCGATCGTTGACTTTTATGAATGGCACTGGAATTTTCCAGCTGGAGATCCGCCTTGTTCTTCATCTCTGTATGAGAAATTTCCCACCCAATCACTTCGAAGCGCGTGTAGGTGTTAATGTAAATAAATCTCCAGTTATTGACGTCTGACTTTAAACAAAATTGGAATGTGACGACAAATTTTAGTAAACCCCCCCAAGTATAATAAAAATTTCTTCTTGATCATCATTTTCAGGGGTTTGGGCTTTTGGCCCGTTCCGATCCCAGGATTAGTCGAACTGGTACCTCCATCTCTTCAGTGGTCGATCAATTTCTCTTCTTCTCTTTGGACGGAACAAAATACGAGAAATTCGATCAGTTGGCACTCCTGAGTTGTGCTCATAATAATTTTGTTGATATATTCATTTATTTATTAGGCGAGCTTCGACTTTAAAGGGTTCTGTCTCCAGTTGCTTTAGCTGTGGGGATGTCTTCATCAGCTGAATACCTGCTAACTGTGCCAGGAAGGTCCTTTTTCATGGCGTGAGTTACTAATGAGCTCATGTAGGTCTATCGGCTGCCAGTCTGTTCCATTTACGTAGCATTCATCAAATTCTGACACCATTTTCACAGATCCACGAATTTAAAAAAAAAGTTTCAACTGAAAGAACGCGATGCCTATACACAGACAGGATAAATTAAAAGACACTTGATATAAACGAAGGCAATAAATAACGTGACATGTGGAGAGAGGGGGTGGGAGTGCTGGACAGAAGAGCGCAGAGAAAGAAAATGATTGATGGTGATAGCTGCACTCTGGTGGCGAGCTGTCGACCTAACCTAGCCGTTCTGCTACCGTCCACTCTTACATTACAAGGATTGTACAGTCAACCTAGCAAATATTTGCTTTTCATAAGAAATAACCAACTCCATACAGCAAAGAGAGTACTTGAGGGCATGGCAGGCGCTCACGTAAAATTACTGTACACTCAATGGATCCAAATGGCTCAATACAGAGTCCAGTAAAGGGTTGTTGTTAACAATGCAATGCACCTTCTGACTCAATGAAAGGTGTAGAATCTCTTTATAAACTGAAAGACTGTCAGCTTCTGGAGGATTCTGCTAGAATAGGATGTTGAGGAGGATATTTGGGCCTAGGAGAGAAGACGATGGGGCATGGAGAAAACTGCATAATGACGAGCTTAAAAATCTGTACTCCACCCCCAGTATTGTCAGGGTGAGTGAGTCGAGAAGAATGAGATGGGCGGGGCATGTAGCGCGCATGGATGGGACAAGAGGTGTGCTCCGGGTACTGGTTGGGAAGCCTGAGAGGAAGAGACCGCTGGGGAGACCTAGACGTAGATGGGAGGATAATCTCAGGCGGGATCTATGGGAGATAGAAGTTGAAGGAGACTGGATTTTGTTGGCCCAGGACAGGGTCCGGTGGAGGGCTTTGGTTAATTCGGTGATGAACCTTCGGGTTCGGTAAGCCATCTAGTTAGTTAGTTAGAACTAACAATTTTTGGCGAGTGTATTGTAAAATCACTCTCTGTGACTAGTAGTGAAAAGAAGATGATATGAAGTGGCTTTAATTCCTTGATTTAAGGTCAGTAGATTGGCACATATCGACGGGAGGGGCAGCGTCTTCTGACGGCTGAGAGATAAATAACATGGGGCCAGGAAACAGCTGCTGCGCTCGGTGAGTAAATGAAGAGGTGGAGAGGCGATCAATTTATCGAACTGGATAAAGGGGCCCACCGAAAAAGCTGCTTCCTTTCAGCGTCCACAGTATCAAACTCAGCTGGTATTTAGTCCTGGATATTACGTAATAAAATGACGCCTTGGTCTACGTATCTCACTTAACAGCTTCGGAATGCTTTGTCAGATAATAAAACGGAGACGAAGAAGAAGAAAGTATCGATTTCGTAGCTCGAAACGCTTAGTTTTATTTGCTTCTTATTCGGGGGGGGGGGGGGG
>NW_019060259.1:482414-505588 GCF_000696155.1 Zootermopsis nevadensis
CTCCACATGTGTTTGCTATTCCAGCTATCTTCGGCGGTTTCTTTTAAATTCCTCGATTCTTTCCAACATTTTAAATCTTCGAAGTCGAAGCTCGTCTAACTGACATTTAAAACTTCTTTCCTACGGCAAGGAAAACATAAATCATCTCCATGACAACGATCAATTAGTTAATGCCATTTCAGGCATTTCAGGCCAGAATCATTCGAACTAATAAATACAGTAAGATTTCAGGTTATGACGGCTGTGAGTCTTCTGGGATATTTCACCGTGTAGTCTCGTAGAGATTGGCAGACGTTTCGGAGGTACTTAATGCTTCCATTATCAGGACGATGATTGTAGGATTAAGATTGTAATCATGTGCCTTGGTCTTCTGGGTTGTGACATCATGTGGTCTTGTACGTGTTTACCAAAGTTTTGGAGAAACCTTCTGCCTCCATATTCAGGGCGACGTCACTTCATCACTGACATGAGGGCCTCGAACCTCGGGTCAGAGTCCGTGTAGCTGCAGCGGTGCGCTTACGACACAGATTCTGAAATGTCTTGAAGCTATTTTCAAGTCGCCAGACTTTAAAGTTTACCTGTTGCTCCAAGTCCCAAAAACTGTACTTATTTTGAACGTTACTCAAAGTTCAGTGGCGCTCCATGTAACTTACGCGTTTTTACGAAAAGAAATGCATTGTGGTACATAAGACATCATTCTATATCCAGACGACCGGTCGGTTACCTGACACTCCAGTAAAATAAGAACTGACGTAAGTAGCTTACTGTAGCGCTGGTAACACCCCTCGTCTTCGTATCAACATCTCCAACTTACATACAACGTAACTTACCACTAATTAGCCTAAATAACTGCATCATAGGGCAGAAACCTTCTACAGACTCTGATGGTCGTCTAATCAAGAAACTTACCACACAGCCTGATTACCGTTCTTACAAAAGCCCGTCAATGGCCCTTATCCTGAGTCAAATCAATCCAGTCCACGCCCTCACGCCCTATTTCCGTAAGATATATATGCATGTATTCTCCCATCTACGTCTATTTCTTTCAGATTTTTCAACTAAAATTTGTAAATTTATCTTCTGTCCATGCCCCATCCACCTCATCCTAATAACATCTGGTCAACTGTATAAATTACGAAGCTCCCACATTAAGTAATTTTCTCCAGTTTCCTGTCACTGCATCCCGCTCAGGTCCAAACATTTTCCTCACCACCCTGAATTCAAACGCCCTCAATATGCGGTCTTCCCTTAAAAGCGAAAGATTAAGTTTCATAACTATAATAAGCAACAAGAAAAAATATATTTTTGTATATTTTAATCATTACGTTTTGAGATAGCAGTTGGGAAAATGTTAGATTGTATTTGTTTGCAGAAAGATACACTTTAATAGCAGTTTTTATACCAATATTATATTCGATATTTTTCATCACTATACGTACATCATGAATTAACTAGCAGAACTATTATTTTGTTCTAAGTCAAAAGGGCTTACGTAAATATAAATAACGTTCTACGTAAGCCCTTCTTACTGACGAACAACTGCTCAATTTCACATCTGGACAAAGGCCAGTGGCGCTGATGTCCGTGCCTGGCTAAGAAAGATAACAGTGAGATAGTTAGTTCCGTTTCTCGCCACATAACCACTCTCCATTGTTGGGATAAAACCGACCAGTGCTCGCGGTACGTATGTCGCTTACCGTACACATTGAGCCTAGCTGAGTGCGCCGAGCGCCCTGCTCTGTTCTCCGCTGTACACGTGTACTCGCCGCCATCTTCGACCATCACGCGACTGATGTTCACGTGACTAATGACGTCTCCGTGCACTGTCACGTATTGCCCAATCACAAACCTGCAACAATTAAAAAAAGACAAACTAACCTAACCTGACTTTAACAATTGCATTATGAACGCCTGTCGAAATGAGACGAGCATTCTGGTCATTGCAACGTATAGGCGTTCTTTACGTACGCAAATTGACGATAAACGTAATAAAATGTTATGTTTATCGTAGCATAGAGGTTCAGTCACTGACAAAATTGAAGTGTTTTAGAAATTACGAAGTATATAAACTATGTAAAGCCCAGCGGTAAATATATGTTTCACGTGTTACAACAATCGGTAAATTTTTTTTTAAGTGTTTACTACGATTCTCAGCGTAAATAGAGACATTTATAGATATTTATCTTGATTCTGTCTTTGATTAAACGTGGTGAGCGTTTCTTCTGTGAAGCCTATACGCAACTTTCTTGAAAAGACATTTTTCAGTTACGAACCGTACCAAAAAATATTTTCGTATTCAATATCCATGAAATTTCCAGCATTTTATCTGCAAAAATCGCTTTCTGCGAGGCAAAAAAAAAAAGTGTTACGTGAAGGAATGTCACACAGAGTAGCTTATATAACACGGGCTTTTTTCCTTCTTCCAGGTTTGAAAGCCGATGGATTGACAAATTATACTGTTATGGGATGTCCGCATCACACAAAGGTTGAAATGACACGCCATTCAAGAGACGCTGTCGCAGTTACATAGCATCGGAGAAGAGGCGCCGGGCGTTGCGTCGAAGAACGACGCAACTCGATTCTTGTTTGTTTCAGAAAATAAAAAACACTGAAAGCGCACGGAATACAGGAGTTATTTTCCGATCTTCATTTTTAATGAACTTGATGTTTATTTATTGTGTACAAAACCAATTTATTTGTTTCATTTGTCGTAATTATCTTGTATCGAAGATCTGCGGCAGAAATTAGCGCTAAAACAAACATAAAGCCTGTTCAAAACGTAATCTGAAACAAAAAGTCAATTCTCGTATATTTCCCAAACATTTCAGAGCTACGACATCAAGACAGCAAAAATTTAAAAGTTAAAAATTATACAGATTATTAATATATATTGTTTGTTTCCTGAAACCCTGTAGCAAGCTCTGTCTCCTTCCATCGGTTTATGAATTTAATTATAGACATCATTATTATAACAGGGCATCCTAAAAATGCAATACGTTCGCCCGAAACGTCGGTAATCACATATAAGACTACACGGCGTCAGAGCGTAGAATATCACAAGCCTACAAACTCAACTCTCATACGGCATGTTTTCGGAGAAGTCTAAGAACCAGATGACGTGTTACTCGGATTTTCCTCTTAACCCTCAGAATGACCGCAGGGGATGTTTTTGTGCCGACAATGACAATGGCCTTCATGCACGTGGGCTAGCTGGCCTCTTCCATCTGACACGTGACAGGCTGAAGACCTCTCTACATGTTTTTTTGCGTTTGGCAAGTGATGAATCTTCAATCCTCCAGCATCATCATCAGGTCTTTGTCATCTGTGGTTGGATGCGTCAGGATGCATATCATTTCCGCAAGAGCTCTTGACGAAAAGATGTCACTACGAGAAAGGAGTTTACAATGTGTTTCAGTTATCTTTCCATATTTTCGCTACCAATAACTCGGGATTATTCGTTTCCTGACACAAGAATTCTCGGTAGATTGCTAGACACAACAAGACCAGTCTTAAAGCGCTTGTCGATAGCATTTTCCGTTTGTGAGTCTCAGTTCTTACCTGGTGTTTCCATAACAACGTTAAGATTGCAGTGTTTAGGTCTAAACTCATAAGTTTAAATTATTTATCCAAGCCAAAACAAAATGCAGCGTTTCGCTGTGAAACAATTTTATGTCTAATTTGCTTTGAAATCCAGGTGATATTTACAGATTTCCATTTTGCGTCAAATTAAAGTCATCGTCTAAAGAATAAAAGGAGTCAGGGTATCTCAATCAGTGCAGTGCCTGATTACGGACTGGACGACGGGGGTTCGATCCCCGATATGGGCAGAGGATGTTTCCTCTGGCCTCTGCGTCCAGACCGGCTCTGGGGCCCACACTACTACTCACCGCCTTCAAGAATGTTTAGGAGCTGTATCTCCTCTCCCCTCGACAGCCTACATGGCGTGTAGCGGAAGAGAAACACACAGAAATTGCCTTATATACTACAAGGAAAGCGCCAGGACTACGCCTACCTTAAATTAAGTCTACGAGACTACATGACGTCTCAATCCAGAAGATAAGAATCAATGAGATTCTGAACCTTGAATTTTAACCGTGTACATAAAGTATAAATTACATTTAACTAACGCACGATTACTAACAGTATGAATTTCCAACAGATCTGTATAACCCTTTGAAGCTCAAGTTCGTCTAAATAATATTTAAGAATTCGGTTCGTACCGCGAAGAAAACACCACACTTCACCATTACAAAGATCAACTCGTTAACGCTGTTTAAGGAAATAACCGCTGTTTACACCGAGAACCGTACAAATCTATAAATACAAAACGCAGAGTTAATAACTGCTAAAGCAGTCGACTTGAAATGGTTAACGTGAATCTGTGAAATATTTGCTGAAACCATTACGTAGTCGTGAAGGCAGTGAAGGGGCTTAAATCAATTTGCCAGTCGGCACTCAGCCGCGTCAGTACATCATTGTTAAGTTCAGGGTTTATATACTTGTGTTCCGAAAGCACTTAAATACACGGACAGAATAGGATGTATAGAACACTTAATAAGCCTACAGTCGCTTTAATGTAAAGTGGACCTGAATGGGCGTGTAATAATGTCGTGGTTACAAAGGAATGGATGCCGTTGTAAGGGTAGGGAGCACACGAGTTTAGGCTTTCAGTACGGACAGAAGTGGATGTTTGTTTATGAATATAGTTAAGCGCTAGTAACATCCCAAAATTGATACTGTTAGAGCTTCCTACTAATACAGAGAGTTTCATCCGAAACGCTACCATGTCTGCAACAGCTTTGGCGATATCAGCATAACAAAACAGAACAGTTCTTTCTTAGTTCTTATCTGTCTGGAAGAATTTACAGAAAAGCTTTGCATCAGATGCTGGAAATGCCCACAAATTTCTCTAAGATAAGAATCTACTCATTTTAGTGTGTTTCATCCGACTTTGGGGAGCGTTTCTGGGTCAATGTTGGAAACTCTGTTCGATATTGTGTTCTGTCACTTCGGACTTTGTTCGAAACCCCCCGATCCTAGGATGAACACATGTTCTGCGCATTAATACACCACCTGAACAACTTTTGCGCAACTGACGAGACAGCGGCCTAGCAAAAAAAGTGACCTTGACTCAAGTGTGACGGGGGAGGTTGGGAGAGTCTATTGTACGGGGGTGGACCTGCTTCTGTTCTAATTTTTTGAATCGTAGTGCGTGATTGTTGTTTGTTTACGTTTTGGATGGTACATCCTGTTGGTCGGCAAGGTGAAATAACTGCAACCTGATTCCTCTTTATGTTCCAAGGATGGGAAACTTGTTTGCAAGTTTCAGAATGCTTGAATACAGGAGGTTTCGGAAATAAATCTCCTGGAAACCTGTAATTACCACAAACATTTTAGATGAACATAGGTAAATGAAAAGTTAAAGCTGCTCCTGGTGCTTACGTAACCATCATGTCACGAAGACGTCTTCTGGGACGCTGCACCGTGTTGTCTCGTAGAAACTGACCGATCTATCTGGGCGATAATTGAGGTCGTAAATATCTATAAAACGTCGATTAATTTCTAAGATACTACATGGTACAGCGTCCCAGAAGACAGTCGTCTTCATTTGTTAGGGCTTCTTAGACAGGCTTTCGATTTGCCATAAGTTTCCACCTGCAGAGAAGAACATAGTAATTGACCATAGGATTTCATAAAGGGTGGGGAATTTATTAACCAGCTGAGCGACCAACAGCTTGTCAAGAAGGACTCACGATCCATGTGGTTAGAATTTGCCATTTAACAACAGTTATCCTACTTCAGAGTTCATAGTCTGGTCCATAACTTTTAGCCCGGAATTGGATCTCGAGAGACCTTATTTTAACTGCGTCAAATGTATGTTTGTCTCTCCGAACAGGCATAAATGGTCACGATTTCAAGATTCTAAATGCGCGCTGGTTTGTGTAAAGACCGGCAATTTGTCTGGCCCTCGCACGAAGTCTTCGGTCAAATAATGTACACATCCTAAGCAGACGAATTTCATCCGAGTTTCAAATTAATGTTCGAGCTCCATTCAGCAAAGGTTTACCTGCAACAAATCGTGTGTTTCGAGAATTCCTACCCGGGTAGCATTGTTCGTTTGTAAGGGGACTTGGACGCGTACATACAGAAATTTCTGCAGCTTTCATAGACCCTGCCTCACTCTCACGCTTGGCAGAACCCTTTCAGCTGCATCTCCGATTCTGTCTGACACGAGTGATGTTACTCTACTCCTGCCACAGGGTGACTACAAAATTTGTACACGACTATCGTAAGAACGCTGTTGAAACAGTAATCAAAGCAAGACAGTTCTCGGTATGCCTTACACCACATGAGCAATTAGTGCTTGGAAGGGTTAGATTAACCAAGACTAAGGTAGAGAAGTAGATAGAACAGAGTTGTTACAGAAAATTATGATACCGAATTTTTATTCATAATGCATTACGTCTAGAGCGTAACCTTTGCTTCAGGAGATTCAACCTTCCACGTTCCAGCAATTTGAACAGCTTCACTCCATACGATTTCTCTATCGGAGCCATTTAGTGCGATAAAGTAATTCACTTACGTAGGAAACTGCAATTGCATTTAAAAAAACGAGAAACATCCACGCATCTGGGGACAATGCAGTGTCTTTGTCTCACTCAACGAAATGTGTTTCCGGGCATACACGAGAATAAGAACAATTATTCGACCGCAGTTTATGCAACACTTCTGCCAGCTGCGTCTTTTGTGTTGCCTACTCCAGCACAGTAACAGGCGTTGTCAGACCGTAATGCGCCTGGAACTATTTTACTAAGTGAAGATGGTTGTTTTCTGGGTCGTTGCGCCGTGTTGTCTGGTAGAAATCTACCGACGTTTCACAGGTCTTTGTTGTTTACGTCATCAGGTTCTGTTAAACTTCTACCATACTACACGGTGCAATGACCCAGAAGACAGCTATCTTCGTAATATGCTAATTCCTTTACACTGAAAGTTTCATATCCTGTCGCCCAATCTCCGAGCTGATAAACTACCCCTTGTCATCCGTCCACGGTTGGCAGTTTCCCAAGAAGGGCTTGCTTCATGATGTCTCTTATGAAGAGATGTCTTTTCATAAAGTTATGCTACACACAGTTCTATATTGTTTCTTTTGTTTACAAAAAATAATATATACTTTAATATATAAGGTAATTTTATATCCGTGCTTCTCAATTAATCATCACACCATGATGTATTGGGGAGTTGATGTATAGCTCCATGCATTCATAACCTCAGCGTTAGATGTGAGTGAGTACTTCGCGTCCCATCCCGGTTGATTTCTCCCCGAGAAAAAATTTCCTGGTACCTAATGGTCTGGACGTTGTGGCGAAGAGGCAAAAAGCTACCTCTGCCGAGATTCGAACCCTAGTAATCCTAGCACGGGTCCACATACTGATGATTTCACCACGACTGAACACCTTCCTCCATTTTGCCAAAGATAAAGACAGACAGTGTACTCACTGCGATTAATCTCTGATCAGTGATAATTCTTCATTCTTAATCAACCCACTGCGTATGTTTCTCAGTGATAATAAGAACTGTAAATGAGACGATACATAGTCGTAAAATTAATCGAATTCACTCACGGATTCCAGTTAAATTATAAATCTGAACCACTTACATTTCTATCAGTTCTGAACTTTTGTATTCTCATGTCAAAAGCGAGAGAGAGAGAGAGAAAATTGAGGGTTAAAATAAAAGTTAGCTTCTTTTTTGCTAGACAAATGCGTTCGTTTATTATTACTATCAGAGGAGCTTGACAATGCTGTAAGAAAATCTTCTTAAGACACACGACAAGATTGTTCAAGTGCTTGTATTTTATTCTGCCTCCGCCATGAAACTTCTTGTACCAGCGACATCTGGCGTTATTAAGCCAGACCTTCATTTCACTTCACAGACGGATTTAAGCTGTCACGGCTGGGACAGACACACTTCTTTATCTTGGCTTGCAGTTACCTCACTTTGCGAGCAGTTGGACCTACCGCGGGCTTTTAAACTTTTATTTAGTTCTCACAGAAGCCAATATTTTCTGTGGAGGCAGTTTTGATGGAGCTGGAAACAATGACTTTTCAGATATAAAGTAAACGAACAGTCAAGGACTTTGGTCAGGAGACATTTTTAACTGCATTATCGCTGAATCGATGATGGATGTAATATTTATGCTAACAAAGCTCAGTTTCTTGTTCCCATAAATCGTCGACTTCATCACGAAAATCGATTATCATGCCTAAATATATGTTCTAACTTAACATCCTTCTGTTAGGTTATATTTATTAATCTAAGGACTTGAGGCCAATTGATAAAGTAAATTGAAAATTTTTATGTAGTCTGGTAGAAGTTTATAAGCGTTTCGGATGCCCTTGATGCCTCCATCATCAGAACGTGGTAAACTCGTAGCAAACTACATCCCAGAAGACATATATATTTATTCCTCCAGCCATAAGAACCTGATATCTCGTCTTTATAGTATTCTTCCTCTGTTTATTGCGTTGACGTATAATAAGGTTAGCGAAGTTAACTAATGTGACAGGTTATCCGACACGTAACTGTTCTGGAAACACTAGTTTCACCGCACAAATAACTGCGCAGTTCTTAATGTTTTCTGTGCATTTTAACTGAAGCTTTAATATTGATTAGCAGCCACGGAGGGCCTACAGAATCCAGTTACAGGGAGGATAAAGGTGACAGGTGCCAGCGACGTGGAGCGCTCTGTTCCACGGCTGTTACGTACACACGTACCTGCCGTTACCGGGAAGTGGAAAGCCGTCCAGAGTCCATGCGATCTGCGGTGTGGGGTTTCCTGCAGAACTACACTTGAGGGACACTGCAGGCCCTGGCTGCAGTGTCTGTTCGATAAAGCTGTACAACAGGACTGGAGGGGCGTCTGAAACAGTAACACGACGGGGTCGGTGAATTGGCTGGAATAAAATAAAACCGGTACTCTGTTATCAAAATTGTTGCGGGAGGCATCTCGTCACGAACGGGTCAACGTTCAAGTCAACTCCATGGAAACAGAATCCTTCTCGATAAGCTGATGGTTGTCCAGCTTGCCAAGAAATTTCCAGCAATTTATGGAACCCGAATGTTAATTACCGTTTTCTCAAGAGCCAACCACTGTCTCATATTCTGAGGCAGATGATGAATCCATTACACAACCTTACAATGTATTTACTTCTGTCATTTAATATTATATTTCCATCTACATCTATGTCTTCCGAGTAACCTGTTTCATTTAGGAATTTCCAAATAAAATTTTTGTATTCATTTGTCAAATCATGATTTATGCTGTGTGCCCTTCCATCTCGTAATACTTAATTTGATTGTAATAACAATGCATTTACGTCAGTAGCATGTTATTTTCAAACTTATAACAGACTCGACAACCATCTTTGTATTCATCGCCGCGAGAACATCAAAGCCTACTTAGGCCTATCTGTAAGGATTTTTTTACTTTACTACAGGTCTAATTTAACGCGCTCATAGCCGTGGTAAAGAAGCACAGTGTAACATGTTACGTTGCCATTAAAGTTATGTAAAATATGTCTGTAAACACTGGTATATAAAATATTCCTAATTCACTGAACATTCCGGCGCATAAACACACATACACTGTAAACATCGTTAGCAGAATATATATATTCACTGTAAGTGCTGGTACATACAATAACACCAGCGCTGTCTGACCGAAATGCAATTTTGAATGTCTCCGAGTACATTAATCACAGCACTGAATTATTACGTAAGATTTGTTTTACATTTCACATCGTTCAAATTTATTACGGTACGTGAATTTTATATTGATTCTTCAGGCAATGAAGTGACTGGCTTCAGGCTGGACGACTGGGTTTTAATCCCCAGATAGGAAAGGAACTCAGCTGATACCGGAAATAAAGCGGTCGACGCTTGAAGCTGATTACCTACTTTCATCTACTATCGAGGTTAAGAATACGTGAAGTTTACATCCGTTACTGCATAAGTCTCTACGACTTTGTAGGATTTTAGGTTTTCACGGGCAGTGGGGCAGGGGTTTCTGAAACGTCGCCAAACTTCTATCATACTACACGTCGCAAAAAGTCTGATGACAGCCATCTTCACACTTTACTTTGATCGTAAAAGTAATTATTATTCTAACAATAATTTTAACGAAAGTTCGAAACAGCGATCATTTCTTAATTATCGTTAACCAACGGATCTCTGCAATGGTGAAGTGTAGTGTTTTCTTCGCGGTACGGACTGGATTCTTAAATATTAATCAGATTATTCTCATCGTAACCAACGATCATTTCCTTGAACAGCGTTAACCAGTTGATCGTTGTAATGGTGAAATGTGGTGTTTTCTTCGCGGTACGGACTGAATTCTTAAATGTTATTTACATTAGCTTCGGCTTCAAACTGTTGACATGTTCAGTTACATTCATTTAACTGACTGATATTAATAAGGTCGTTTTGCAATTTTTAATGAAGCTTAAAGAATAATTTAAAAAAGAACGTCGGTGTAACATGCGAAGAAGGCTGCAACCAAAACCCATAGTCTATTCGGAATTTTGTGAGAAGGTCAAAAATCCTTGCTATAGTAACTAAAACGCTGAATTTCCGAATACTAATGACAAGTGCTGAATTCTCCGCGTTACTGCAAGGGCACGAGGGCAGACGATGTGTGTGTAGAACGGTAACCGCATGGGCAAGGCCTGATAATGAAGTCCTTCAGTTATCTGCCGGTAACGACGTCTCTTGGAGTGCGGACGGACAGTTTCAGGCGGTCCAACAGATTCCAGCACCACATTTCCTCTTCAGTGCCTCTCTTCTGCAGCTGTTCGCCTGTCTGCGGTTTTTTTTTCTTTCCGACTGTGCGACCGCACTCTTGGCAGGGTTCGGATCTCAACACACGTAACACCAACAGAAAAATGTCACTCAGATATCAAAATTTCGAACGAAACATTTCACTTCCCCTTGAAGATGGAGGCGATACGGCCCTAGGATACGTTAGTAACCACCTACAAGGCCACAGGGTCTAAACCTCAAATTATTCGCATCTTACATATTTATTTCTCTCAGTCTCCCTTTATCGGCTTCAAATCGTTAACTATTGGTCGACAAAATCTTGGATCGCTCCGACACTAGGCTTGTCCTCGTCTCTCTGTATTGCGCTGTTCTACATAGAAACCTGGGGAAGGGGGAGTCCCCAGTCCAGGGAGTCCTACCAAATGTCTAGCATTCATAGCTTCAGAATTTAATCCGTGAAAGATGATGAAATTACGACTAAGAGTGATATCTATGTTTACATAATTCACAAGGAAAGGGAAATTTGTGGTGTGAAAATGTCCCTCCATGGCATATTGTTAACCAGTTCTCATGAAACTTGTAATTTATTGTTATTGTTAATGGAATTTTAGGGTCACCTAATTTTGTGTTTCAATAAACGGAACAGTTAGCAATACCAACATGGCGATCATACGTAGTTCTGAGTTGGTAGTAACAGTAATTCGATTCAGTACTAAATTGTAAGTTTGGATATGTCTGAATTCTGTCACTGTCATAAATACAGGTAACAATATGATTAGAATAGCAGTCAAGCGGGGAAATTAATTAGGTGACAGGGTTTTATTGTTATTGATATTGTATAACACATTCTTTTGTGTCTGTAAATACAGACACTGTAACGAGAAATTCTGAGGTTACGTTTGATATGTTTAAAATATTTAAATAGTATGCTAGGTCTTGTACAAATAAATTTACATTATGATGAAGAATTTGGCTAAAAAGTTCTTAATTTCTCAGCACTGTCTGACTTCTGTATTCGGAGTGCAGAGTTTTGAGAAAAGCAACTATCTACCAGTTATTTTAAGAAATTCTGATGTAACAGTGACCGTTCCTTCGAAAAAATTTATTCTTCTCAGATACAAAAGAGAAGTGCAGTAAATATATAGCAAAAGAGTAAGAATTTCTCGGCGTCTTACGTCCTCAGTCAAGAGTTCTTTTGAAGAGGTCCATGCCATTATCCCACAGCCTCTTCACTTCTCTTGCAGTTCAATACAGTTACCTTCTCTACCCCACTTGGTAGAACGCAGTAAAGTCTTTGTGAGAAAGTTCAAATCGCCTGCAGACCACAGAAACACGTTCTAAGCTAAGCTTCCGCTCTCCACAGTGATTGAAAGAAAAGAGTGTCTCAGTGTTTCTGAAAATGGTAAGAATATCTGAGATTATTTTATTAACTATTCGAAGCTGCTTATTTAAATAATATATAAAACGTCAGTCCGTACCGCAAAGAAAACACAACGCTTCACCATTACGAAGATCAACTGGTTAACGCTGTTTATTCTGTAAATCATATGAAACAGAGAAATACACTCAGTGGGAAAAATGCAAACTTACTGAGTGTTAAAGAAGATGGTGCATATAATTACTTTTGTGATTAAATAGGCCCTGTAACCGACTATTACTATAGCAAATAACAAACAAGCTAGGACCAATTACACCACAGTCCCTTCCAGTCTACAGCACATAATCACAGAAATCTGCTCTGTATAATTTCCAAAATTCATAGGGCGGTATTAACAAAATTGTTGCGGGAGGCATCTCGTCACGAACGGGTCAACGTTCAAGTCAACTCCATGGAAACAGAATCCTTCTCGATAAGCTGATGGTTGTCCAGCTTGCCAAGAAATTTCCAGCAATTTATGGAACCCGAATGTTAATTACCGTTTTCTCAAGAGCCAACCACTGTCTCATATTCTGAGGCAGATGATGAATCCATTACACAACCTTACAATGTATTTACTTCTGTCATTTAATATTATATTTCCATCTACATCTATGTCTTCCGAGTAACCTGTTTCATTTAGGAATTTCCAAATAAAATTTTTGTATTCATTTGTCAAATCATGATTTATGCTGTGTGCCCTTCCATCTCGTAATACTTAATTTGATTGTAATAACAATGCATTTACGTCAGTAGCATGTTATTTTCAAACTTATAACAGACTCGACAACCATCTTTGTATTCATCGCCGCGAGAACATCAAAGCCTACTTAGGCCTATCTGTAAGGATTTTTTTACTTTACTACAGGTCTAATTTAACGCGCTCATAGCCGTGGTAAAGAAGCACAGTGTAACATGTTACGTTGCCATTAAAGTTATGTAAAATATGTCTGTAAACACTGGTATATAAAATATTCCTAATTCACTGAACATTCCGGCGCATAAACACACATACACTGTAAACATCGTTAGCAGAATATATATATTCACTGTAAGTGCTGGTACATACAATAACACCAGCGCTGTCTGACCGAAATGCAATTTTGAATGTCTCCGAGTACATTAATCACAGCACTGAATTATTACGTAAGATTTGTTTTACATTTCACATCGTTCAAATTTATTACGGTACGTGAATTTTATATTGATTCTTCAGGCAATGAAGTGACTGGCTTCAGGCTGGACGACTGGGTTTTAATCCCCAGATAGGAAAGGAACTCAGCTGATACCGGAAATAAAGCGGTCGACGCTTGAAGCTGATTACCTACTTTCATCTACTATCGAGGTTAAGAATACGTGAAGTTTACATCCGTTACTGCATAAGTCTCTACGACTTTGTAGGATTTTAGGTTTTCACGGGCAGTGGGGCAGGGGTTTCTGAAACGTCGCCAAACTTCTATCATACTACACGTCGCAAAAAGTCTGATGACAGCCATCTTCACACTTTACTTTGATCGTAAAAGTAATTATTATTCTAACAATAATTTTAACGAAAGTTCGAAACAGCGATCATTTCTTAATTATCGTTAACCAACGGATCTCTGCAATGGTGAAGTGTAGTGTTTTCTTCGCGGTACGGACTGGATTCTTAAATATTAATCAGATTATTCTCATCGTAACCAACGATCATTTCCTTGAACAGCGTTAACCAGTTGATCGTTGTAATGGTGAAATGTGGTGTTTTCTTCGCGGTACGGACTGAATTCTTAAATGTTATTTACATTAGCTTCGGCTTCAAACTGTTGACATGTTCAGTTACATTCATTTAACTGACTGATATTAATAAGGTCGTTTTGCAATTTTTAATGAAGCTTAAAGAATAATTTAAAAAAGAACGTCGGTGTAACATGCGAAGAAGGCTGCAACCAAAACCCATAGTCTATTCGGAATTTTGTGAGAAGGTCAAAAATCCTTGCTATAGTAACTAAAACGCTGAATTTCCGAATACTAATGACAAGTGCTGAATTCTCCGCGTTACTGCAAGGGCACGAGGGCAGACGATGTGTGTGTAGAACGGTAACCGCATGGGCAAGGCCTGATAATGAAGTCCTTCAGTTATCTGCCGGTAACGACGTCTCTTGGAGTGCGGACGGACAGTTTCAGGCGGTCCAACAGATTCCAGCACCACATTTCCTCTTCAGTGCCTCTCTTCTGCAGCTGTTCGCCTGTCTGCGGTTTTTTTTTCTTTCCGACTGTGCGACCGCACTCTTGGCAGGGTTCGGATCTCAACACACGTAACACCAACAGAAAAATGTCACTCAGATATCAAAATTTCGAACGAAACATTTCACTTCCCCTTGAAGATGGAGGCGATACGGCCCTAGGATACGTTAGTAACCACCTACAAGGCCACAGGGTCTAAACCTCAAATTATTCGCATCTTACATATTTATTTCTCTCAGTCTCCCTTTATCGGCTTCAAATCGTTAACTATTGGTCGACAAAATCTTGGATCGCTCCGACACTAGGCTTGTCCTCGTCTCTCTGTATTGCGCTGTTCTACATAGAAACCTGGGGAAGGGGGAGTCCCCAGTCCAGGGAGTCCTACCAAATGTCTAGCATTCATAGCTTCAGAATTTAATCCGTGAAAGATGATGAAATTACGACTAAGAGTGATATCTATGTTTACATAATTCACAAGGAAAGGGAAATTTGTGGTGTGAAAATGTCCCTCCATGGCATATTGTTAACCAGTTCTCATGAAACTTGTAATTTATTGTTATTGTTAATGGAATTTTAGGGTCACCTAATTTTGTGTTTCAATAAACGGAACAGTTAGCAATACCAACATGGCGATCATACGTAGTTCTGAGTTGGTAGTAACAGTAATTCGATTCAGTACTAAATTGTAAGTTTGGATATGTCTGAATTCTGTCACTGTCATAAATACAGGTAACAATATGATTAGAATAGCAGTCAAGCGGGGAAATTAATTAGGTGACAGGGTTTTATTGTTATTGATATTGTATAACACATTCTTTTGTGTCTGTAAATACAGACACTGTAACGAGAAATTCTGAGGTTACGTTTGATATGTTTAAAATATTTAAATAGTATGCTAGGTCTTGTACAAATAAATTTACATTATGATGAAGAATTTGGCTAAAAAGTTCTTAATTTCTCAGCACTGTCTGACTTCTGTATTCGGAGTGCAGAGTTTTGAGAAAAGCAACTATCTACCAGTTATTTTAAGAAATTCTGATGTAACAGTGACCGTTCCTTCGAAAAAATTTATTCTTCTCAGATACAAAAGAGAAGTGCAGTAAATATATAGCAAAAGAGTAAGAATTTCTCGGCGTCTTACGTCCTCAGTCAAGAGTTCTTTTGAAGAGGTCCATGCCATTATCCCACAGCCTCTTCACTTCTCTTGCAGTTCAATACAGTTACCTTCTCTACCCCACTTGGTAGAACGCAGTAAAGTCTTTGTGAGAAAGTTCAAATCGCCTGCAGACCACAGAAACACGTTCTAAGCTAAGCTTCCGCTCTCCACAGTGATTGAAAGAAAAGAGTGTCTCAGTGTTTCTGAAAATGGTAAGAATATCTGAGATTATTTTATTAACTATTCGAAGCTGCTTATTTAAATAATATATAAAACGTCAGTCCGTACCGCAAAGAAAACACAACGCTTCACCATTACGAAGATCAACTGGTTAACGCTGTTTATTCTGTAAATCATATGAAACAGAGAAATACACTCAGTGGGAAAAATGCAAACTTACTGAGTGTTAAAGAAGATGGTGCATATAATTACTTTTGTGATTAAATAGGCCCTGTAACCGACTATTACTATAGCAAATAACAAACAAGCTAGGACCAATTACACCACAGTCCCTTCCAGTCTACAGCACATAATCACAGAAATCTGCTCTGTATAATTTCCAAAATTCATAGGGCGGTATTAATTAATCTGAAGAAACTCTGACCATCGAGACTTGCTGTAGGCCGCTGGCAATAATCTTTTTTACATCCTCAAGTTCCTTTATATGATCTGAGGGCTTTCTGTAGTAGGGTGACAATGCATGTCTGTAGAGGTTCCCTGACCAACCTTACAATGCTATATGAAGTTCCCTCCAATATAAGGCTACCAGGGTCCTCGCATTTTATTGGTGGGGTTCTCACACGGTTTCATCAGATTGGCTGAAGAAAACGGAATTGAATATTTAATACGTTGGTTTTATGTGAAAGACTTTGGGAAGAGAGCTTGGTCCAGAACGTGGTTGAATAAGACGTGATTATTAGCTCTCAGCCTCCGATCAAATGGGATATTTCAAGTTTTAATAGAGACTGTCACGCGGCATTGTGCTTTGAAAGCGCTGCCTAACAAAATCTGCTCCCTGTAGCTCCAATTTCTTAGTATCTGTTCCCGACCCCTTGGTCTACACATATTTCCTGCTCAAACTTAATTTTGAATAGCTAATTTCTTACCAGGATGCTGTCCTGGCTTTGAAGCCGGGATGTTAGACTATAGCCGAAGAGAAATCAAGTTAGAATGTGATGGCGCATAAGTCTACGGGTAGCAAGGTGCGACTGTACAGAAGCAGTCTAAATGTAAAACTGAGTTTCAACACTCGACTGAGTTCAGCTGGTCCAGTTCATCAGTTTTCAGACCCGCTACTGGCTTCTCCTTGGAAGGATTCATCTCTCCCTCCTCTTTACGACACCAAAATGGTTGTCAAGGGAACTGAAAGATGGACGCAGATGCACGCAGCTGGATATAAATTAACCCTTTGAAGACTGAAGATGAAAAAGAGAAAGTGAGGGGGGTAGCGATAGGCACTAATGTTATAAATGGGGGAGGGGTATAAATTTGGTTTGAGGCTACGAAGGTTCCCAGGCAGTGCCCGCTCGTCCTTCTGGTATGAATAAGTTTAGTGAGGACAAGGGATTTAGGAGACAGGATGGGGTAAGAAATGAGAGGTGGAAGTTGATCAGGGATTTCTCAAGGAATTTTCCAGGAATTCTCCAACAGTTCTCCAGGATATCACCAAAAACAACCGATGAAAACGCTAGAAATTCTCCAGGACAAAAGAGAACACATCGTAAAACAACACAACCTTATCTAAACTTACCTAAACAACATAACCTAACCTAACATAACCTAACCCAAAACGCAATCTAATCCATTGTAACTTATTGTAACCAAACTTAAACGAATCCAAAATATCCAGCCCGCATAGGGTTAAAGGGTTCGATAAAGTACCATTCTATGTCAGACTTTTCCCACGGACCATTGCGTGTCACTCGCATAAACTTCACTATGCGCGTCTCGAATTTTCCGTAATTAGGTTATCTACTCTTGCGAAAATTCTTCGTCTTTTTACTTGCATTCTGTAATGACCTTTATATCTTTCTCATTGTTAATATTCCGTTCTCTCCCCTTTACTCTCCCTCACTGGTGTTTAATTATCTGCAGATACAAAGACTACACCCCCCATCTTCTGCGTCCTTTTCATTCTTCTAAGTAATTCTTCTACTACTCCCACTCACACCGCACGCGATCATTTCATAGGCTGATTTTTATATTTCTAATTCTAATGTTGCTGCGTTACTCCCTTGAGCAATCCATTCTCGTTTTATCTTCGCACGGATTTCTGTACTTTGAGGGGACGCTCCATATTTCTTGTTCCAATTAAAAAGCAGATTTTTGCCATAATTTTCCAAACCCAGAATCATAACGGAAGTTAATCACGAGTATGAAACCTACACAACGGTAACAGCTAAATAATTAAATATTTCTTATATGATGAAATATCACCACTTCCACCATTCCAACAGAAAACACTTTTTAAATGTCGTAACTAGGAACACATTTTCGTATTTCCATATCCGTCACTTTAATATTTCTTATATTAGTTCTACTTACAAGCCCATTGTTTTAATTATAATTTTTCTGTAAATTTTAGATCTCGCCCTAAGGAAAGATTACATACTGAGGTTGTTTGAGGACAGGGTACTGAAAAGAATATTTAGAAGTAAGAACTGAAAGGAGGGTTGATAAAACTGAATAATGAGGTGCTTACTTATCATTAACATGGATAGGAAATGAGAAATTCTTAGAACGTCTTTTACATAAGTCTTGATGGGTAGACATTACTTGAGATATGTAGTCATGGATTGGTAAACATATTCTTGAAAGTAATCTTAAAGAAATAATTTAGGGTTCCATGAAGGACGGAACATTTCTTGACTAGCTGAACGACTGACAGGTTAGAGTTAGTTTTAATTACATATTAAAAAATATACAGGTCAAGTATTTCTAAATACAAGAAATGATCAGAGAATTTTGTTTTGGGAACCGCGTGGAAAATTACACTTGTAAGACCACGAAGGAGATGGGAGTATAAGATAAAAATTAATTTTAATTGAGGATCCTAGAAATTTGCTAGGATACGTGTTCAATAGCAGACTACGGTATTAGCGAGCTGAATCCTCGAGTAATTTATTCTTTAAATTATCTTTCGTTTCAGTATGTACATATCGAGATAAACAGTTGTGACTGAACGGAAAATTTTCTGAAATTATAATTTGTTCAAGAATTACCAGTGCAAAATTTCATGAAAATTCGTGTATCAAGAAAACCTTTTTACAGTCGTTATATTTCCTGTTGTAACGTAGATTTTAAATAATATAAAAAAGAAAAATAAGTGATATTTCCGCTACGAACACAAAACGGCATTAATTGGAGTATAATAATGACGCAAGAAATCACTGTGCAGATAATTCAGAGCAGCCATCAAATTTTACATCTATTTACCCTTCTTCATGATGTCATTCCGCATTAAATGCTGCTGCTTCTGAAGGTGTAAAAGCACGCGTAGTTGATTTAATTAAGATACGAGACCCTTCGTGTGGTGCTGCCATCTCTCGGCGAATAAAAAGATGTTCTGAGACTAGGAACTTGAAATCAGACATCGCCTGCTAAATGAAATAATATCTTAAACGAAATGTCGTCTTCGGTGTTCACAGACTTATCTTTACGACAACAAATAACTGTTTGAGGGTTGACTAAAACAAAAATATCAAAATATTAGTAAAATAACTATAATAAGTTGTTCAAAATTAAGACGTTAACATTTTTAATTACAATGGAACATGAATATAACCTGAACATTACGTGAGCAGATTAGTTTTTAAGAATAATAATACTACTGAATACATTATTGAGAAATGCTTTCGTATGTCTATACAACAGGACACTGTGGTCTAGCGGTAATAACGCTGGCCTTGTAATCCTGGGGTCTCGGTTTCGATTCCCGGCTGTGCCCGAATTTATAACTTGTGTTGGGCAAGGCCGTGGTCTAGGCAACACGGAGTTTTCCTCCGTGGCATCCCAACAATTACTCCATTCACACACAGAAGAAGGCAATGGCAATCCACTTCTGGATCATCTGCCAAGAACGTATATGAACAGGTCCCAGTCCGAGAAAAGGATGCAAGGATCCTGTTCATATGGACCTGTCGTCAGACAGAACACTAAATAATAATATCTATACATATCTGCTGTTTGCACAATTCAGAAGTAAACAAGGAAAGATATCTGTCCGATTCCAATTTAATTATTTTGCATATTAATTTTCATATCAGGCGTTTGAAAAGTGACTAACAGGAGACTTTAATAAATTGTGCGGGATTGCATAACAAAACTTTAGAATTTACTGAACAATCACTGTGTATATAGTTATATGAATTCGGCCTTAAATTCAGTTGTATAAAATCTGAGATTTTGAAAACACAAGACATTCCATCATACTCTCATTTCTATCAAAGCAATAAAAAATTTAGATATCGATAAAAAGGAATTAAATATAAGTGTTACTTTTTATACATTTTCATTTGCAGTAGGTCTTACGGAATCTTAATCGTCTTTCTTTTTACATTAATGTCACTTAAAATTCATAATAGATCCAATACTACGATAGGTTCTAGAAATAATATTATTCACTTTGACATTTTCCAGATTTTTAAATGTATCACTTCGCCCTTTTTGTAACCCTCGCTAAAAGTCTTTTTATTCAAAATAAAATGGGAGGTTTGTGCTTCAAGTTGCGCGCACAGGAGGCGAGACTCACTCTGCTAATTCAATTGTTCTTCAAAGGCCTTCGCCACTTTACACACCTCGGAGCTCCAACAAAATGGAGTTCTGATGAAGGCCTTCATGCCTCTCACCTCGCCATCCATTGCCCGCCAAGGCTTTGTTCCCGTTCATTGCAGATAACCCAACCTTGTACTACATCCGAACACACGATTCTGGAGTAGCGCATCTAAGATTCCTAAACTTATTTCCATTGTTTTCAAACTAAAACGAAAGTCCCCTAATCAGGTAAAGCGAGGCGTGTTTACGTGTAATTTCTCGCCTCTTGCTAACACGCTATTCGATTCCACGGAAAAAATAAAAAAATAAAATTCCTTCAATATTTTATACACCTCTGTTGATATAGAATTCAATTATTGTTGACGCAAATCTGTTTTACACTGACACGGCAAATCTGTGTTAGCAACTGACTTTGTTATCAATTACGTATAAAATTAGCTATGGACCTTCATTCAAGTTTTTATAACGCCACAACGCATGCCAAGACAGCAATTATAGAAACAATGACACTGTTCAAAAGAAAGTGAACATAATTAGCTATAGGTCTACAAAGGAAATCATAGACGAAATTCAATTTAAATTTTTAAAGTGATGAACATTGTTGTAAAACTATTCCAATTGTAAATTTGGCTAATCTTGCTGTGTACAGGGACCAGTGGGGCGGAGTTCCTTTGAACACGACAATGAAACTTCAGAGTTCCATAAATGTCGGAGGATATCTTTACTAGCTGAGCGACTATTATTTTCCAAAGGAATTAGTTACACAGAGCTACACAATAAGATTTATATAGAATTTATTTCAAAATACTCGGAGTACAGATATATTCACGTAAAGAAATTGGTAAAAATAAATATTTCTGAACTCAAAATTGGCCATGTTACGGTTCATTGAAATCCGTTACACCGATAATTCTACCATTGTTTTTAAAACAACGCCAATAATCTTGGAGCCACCTGATATTTAATTCACTTTACAAATGCAAAGCCCTCAAAGCGGCAGGCACGGGCTACGTCACTGCAGAACACATTTTCTACGTGCCATGAACCCGAGTGCAAATAATGCAATGTTCTGTCTCTTCTCAGTCAACCTGTAACGCTTTGTCTGAGCTAATTACTGACAGAACAGACGTTACCGTTAATTAATAATTCCTACTTATTAAAATAATCTCACAGACTGTGTTTCGAAACACGCCTTAGGAACCCCAAAGGGGTTTATCTGCAGCACAGAACTCCACCCAGCCCCAGATGTAATAAGGTTCACGAACCATGTCCATTCCAGTGAGCAGAACTCTGTAGAAAATTCCAGCAGCTGTGAAATATGGCGCGGTGTGGCCACTGCTTTGCGAAATGGGAGGGGGGAGACGACTAGATATATAAAATAAGTGAGTCGTCTTCAGTGCTTAAAACTAACGTATAATTTCGTTACTAAGAGTCATTTCCACCTACAAATTCACACGGCATTTATACAGCGAGAGAACCTCAAATAGCAAACGGGCTAGGTTAGGTTAGGTTAGTATCAAAGAAGGAATTTGCTTTAACAGTAAGAAGTATTCTGGTTGCAACATGTAAAATTAAAACAGTCCCACTACACACCATGTAGATCTTTGGGGCGGGGGGATATGAGACAAAGTTAATTATTTTGAAGTTTATATATTAAATAATTTTTTTAAGTGATGCTTCCTGTTGAGTTGTAAATTAGGTTGACATTTTATCTGCAAAAAAGACTATAGCTTCGATGTTTATTAAGAATCCATTGCATGTTTCGACCTTAATTGGTCATCTTCAGGTGTTTTTCTTTAAGCGTTCGAAACTAGTATATAGACCGTTAATTTGTACACATTTTCTGTTGCTAACCTCAGCATATAAATGACTGTGTCTCAATTACCTGCGTTATGTGGTTAGCTGTCATATCAATAAGTTTATTTATCTATTGAATACAAATGGCAAGTTTTTCGCCTCATTGGACGTCATATAACCTATTAAGTTCAAACAGCGTCATTAAACAACCCAGGAATCAAACAGGACGTCTCGTCGTCCTGCGTTCCTCTTTACAATACACGCGACGATCACCGGGTACAGATAGTCTCCGCAAATGCGTTGATGCTGTGGCGCTGTCTGCACGCGTCATATAATTAATTACGTCTCCTTATTCGTCCGTAGTGTAACATGTTAAGTTTAACGTAACAATTGCAGTAATTGGTTTGCAATTCATTTAAACAGTACTTTGTTTCAATTACATAATTAAATTACGTCACAATTACAATTATATTACAAAGCCCCATTTTCGATACCGTCTTGAAAGTCACCATTATCCTCTAACTTATATTCGGTATTGGTGAGGTACACTCTGTCCAAAAACGTTGTCTAAAGGCTCTAGACTTAAAAAGTAGAATATGGCTCAAAATGGATTTAACGGTTTAAGGACTACGACGAGCAGTTGGCTTTTATGAACAAGGTAATGAACATTTGTTTTCCATTTAATACGGGAAATTTCTTGACCAGATAATCGACTGTAACTATTCTGCTCCATGAGGTTGGTTAATGAACTGCCCTGCTTCAAAAATACCCTGCGACCTTCTTTATTATCAGCGGTTAGTCAGAGTTTAGTTTCGTTTGATATAATCTGTGAATTTCGTGCTGAGTATTCGGGCAAGACGACTAATGTCAAACCATTCGCTAACCCAATTTTTTTCTGGGGGAAAGCTGACGTCACTGATAGACTAGCAATCTATGATCCTGCATGACGCACTAACCCCCTATCCTCAGACTCAACAGTGAAACCACTTG
>NW_019060259.1:505709-517094 GCF_000696155.1 Zootermopsis nevadensis
ACAAATGGACGTCGTGGGACAGAAGCGTTATTTGTACAGGTGACGCAGTTTTTTTCAGTCTAGCAGATTACGTTATCATGTTCAAATCGCAAAATACATTTAACAGGCTAGTGAATAATTTCGAAAAAGTTTCGTAAGCGTCTACGTAGATAATAATTATTATAAACAAAATTTCACTCACGCATTTGAACACTCAATTTAAATGCAAATTAAAATGTAAATACGTACGTCTGCGGGGAACAGCTGAGAGTGTATGAGCGCTGCCCACTTCACAACCCGATTAAGTGCGCCGTAATTTACTTGACGGGGGAAAGCGTCTGTCGGCCAGACCACATGAAAATGCGGCAAAAGTTCAGTGACTGCGACCTTAGAACACGGGTACTTACCGCCGAGCTGCAGTTCGGCTGCTGCCTGTGCCGTCTCCCCCTCTGCCCTCCGAACCACACACTGGTACATGCCGCGGTCCTCCCGGGTTACTCCGGGGATCACAAGCTTGTCCCCGCTACTTCTAGCTGGTCCCGGTAGCGGGCGTCCGTCTTTGAACCACGTGATGAGGAGGGAAGTAACTGTCTGGTGTGGTTGCTGGGACGCCTCTAGGCATCGGAACTCGGCGTTGCCCCCCAGGTGGACACTCAATAACGGCGGTGTCACCTCGACGTGCAGAGGCGTCACGACGACGAGCCTAAGCTCGGCACTTGCTTCGCCACCAGCGTTGCTAGCGGAACAGCGGTATATCCCACCGTCTTCCGGCGTCACGGCTTCTATAACAAGAATCGGGCCCAAGAGGCGAATTCGTGGTCCTGGTAACACTGTCACCGGTTCCGTTCCTGACTGCATCATGTACCACCTGCAACACACACACCAGACACCAGTGATCAAGCCACCTGACGAAAACAATTCCTTTTCCGGTGGTCTGAGCTCAAACTCAGCACTTTTGCAGAGAAAATAAGGAGCTTTCCACCGCGTATATAACGCCCCCAACAACAAATTGTGATCTAAATACCAGTCAAAGAAAACATACATCAGATATTACGCGTTATAACAGTCAAGATTCTTTCCACTTTGGTGAGGAAACAAATTCTTTCTTGCGTCTGCTTTGAAAATTCGTTCTAATTTAGTCGTAAAAATTTCAGCGCATGAAACGCAGGAGAAAATCTTCAGCTTATTTAGTCCTCTCGAAAGAGCGCTTTTCATGAAGTCCGCTTTAATATTTGATTTTTATTCTGCCGAAAAAAGCAACCAGCAGATTATGAATAAAACAAATGGCATAAAATATTAACCCTTACTGTAGGAAATTACTGAGGAAGACTACGACGCAGAAACATTAAGAAATACAGGTGATCAAAGCCCTAGACCTAAACACAATTAGGACTAATACTTCTATTAATAGATAATACGTATATGCTGCTGTGTTTTCATTACCTAACTATAAACCCAATCGCCGATAAAAGTCCCAGTATTTCTGTCAGATAGAACTTGGAATGCCATTGTACACGACTTTTGATAGCGGACGCCACGCCTCCATTTGAATGAACACTTTCTGCAGCTGAGGGTTCGATTACTATCCGAAACGACTGAAAAATCGGCAAGCGTCGCGACGCTACCAAATATTATTTAACAAAGGTGAGGCTTCGAAAGCCATTGAGCACGAAGCCGGAAGGCGTCGTCCCCACAAGACGCCACATTTAAAGCAAGTAAACATTCGGATGCCACTGTAAACGACGATGAAAAACCGACGCCTTTCTTCAAGAAGCACAATAGACGGCAAAAATGAACCCGGTTACGTATCAAAAACTTCTAAGGGAATCCGCTTCTCCTAACGTTTTCCATGGTTTTCCTCAGTCATTCTACACAAATTCTTTAAATTTGGTCACGAATGCTTCCTTCCATATCCTTTCCAATTTATCTTAATTAATCTTTCGATGCTGCGATTTTGGGCTACAGAGAGCGTCATTAAATAAACTGGAAACGAACACTGTACCACGTGATACAGCTGGGAGTGTTCAGCCCAGTTCTTTCCCACACCTCGTTCACGGATAGCCGACCCATTAATCATGGTCGGCTAGTATATACTTCATGATGGATTAATTACAATTCATGACATACTTACAGATGGAACAATGGTTGGTGTAAGACCGCCCTGTTGATGATTGATATTACCCAGTAGGGCCTATCACACAAATGAGGTCACCAGATAAAGAGCAGTATCATCAATAACAATATAAAAATATAAATGCGTTGATCCAGACTTATTAAACACTAGTTCGCTTTCAGGTTTAATTCAATATTCGTTTCTAATCAGAAAATACCGTCGGTACAGTGCCTGTAGGGTATATTCATGAGTCATTATCCATGCAGGCAGCCACAGTGAGAGGAGTTCTACACTTTTAACCATACAAACCCCATTGGTATCTATATTTACCACCTACTTCAACAATCAACAAGTCTTCATTCATTATCCATCTGTTTCGTATTGTAAACATCGATTATTTCCTTAAACATCGTCAACCAATTGATCTCTGTAATGGTGAAGAGTTGTTTTCTTTTCGCGGTACGGACTGGGTCTTTTAAATATTAATCTGACGAATTATGATTCTCACTGTAAAGAGCGATTACTTCTTAAACAGCGTTAACCAGTTGATCTTAGTAATGGTGAAGTGTGGTGTTTTCTTCGCGGTACGGACTGGATTCTTAAATGTTATTTAGATGAGCTTAAGCTTCAGAGGGATAAACGGGCGATAACGTAACACAGATTCGATGTTTTCCGAACATCGCCTGTTAGAAATGACGAGTATCTTGTGAATCAAGACGACAGTGTTCTAGGATGCTGTGCCATATAGACTCGTAGAAATAGGCCGACGTTTGTGTGCTTACTGTTTACATCTTCAGGGCTATGGGATTTTCCACCCTGAAGATAAAGGTAATATATCCATTCGAAACACTTGCTACCACCTACAAGAATACATTATGTTTCAACCCAGAAGATCACAATCAGATTTTCGCTGTCGTAACTTATAATTAAGTGAATAAATCATTTATTGAATTCATTCTACAGAAGACTTGGCCTAACAGCCTATCTTTTTTTTGCAATCTACAGCTTTATTATAACTATGTTTGTTCTCGCTAGTCCCTCAATAATGTTAGTATTAACGGATTAATATACCGAATAATTAACAAATTAATCAAATTACTCTAAATAATTAACCAATTAGAAGCTTAATGGAGTGACAGTCGTAATTTTACGTACACTCACATATAAAAGCTACGGTGGAGTACGTAGTTAATATCACAGCATAGTGCGCACTTCGGCTGCAAATACTGTACACTGATAACAACTTGCCTAGATTGTACCTTCGATAATTTAACAAGCTAGTGTTTCATGACGTTATTACCGCTTTCGTAATGGCACATGCTTTAAATTCATATACTTGAGAGAGTTTCATTATTCCAGAAATATAGGATTTCCCAGTCACGTAGATTCTATTACACTTTTAACCGTAACTACGTAATATGATATCGACTTCAGCAGAATGAAAATGAGCTTTTCGAATGAGTGTGTGTGGGTGTGTTACACCTGAGTTATCTGCCACGGCCAGTCTCCCTGCATCCCCACACAGCTACGCCGGTATTAATATTCAGATGTGTGCAGTTCGAGCATCACTGGTAAAAATGATTTGTTACCGTACTGACCTCACAAACATATAGCAGGAGATATATTATATACTACTTATACAGATATATATAGGCTTACGTATACTGCATGCACACGCACGAAAAGAACTAGAAGATTAACACTTTAAAGCCCAATGGTAAATACGAATATCCGCTTTAATAATCAGTAAGTGAGCCTCATTTATGTTTTTCTTATGATTCTCACTGTAAACACCGGCTATTTTCTTAAACAGCGTCAAAATGTTGATCTTTATAATGGTTACGTGTGGTGTTTTCTTTGAGGTACGGACTGAATCATTAAATACTATTTAGAAAAGCTTAGGCTTCAAAGGATTAAAGACTTTTATATAATGTTTGGCAATGTAGCTTTAAGTGTATTTGTTACGGAGTTCAATAAATTTCATAAATAAATTTGAAAAAAAATAAATATATTTTCGGTTGGATTGATGATAATTTAAACAATGATGATTCTTTGGTTGTCCCGGATATGCTTATAGACCTCTTCCTCAACGATAAAACATGCCTCTGTCGATAGCGTCTAGAAAGATAGTTATCAGCACTTGGCCATTCTGCTTTGAATCCTTTCACTGTCCCATAGATTTGTCACCAATGTGAACTATCATTCTTCAGTAAATTACAATTATTCGATTAAATTCTGTTGTTTATTATTATATATTCAACAATGTAAGGAAGAAAAGTGTTCATACGGGAAATGAGAAAATTATACAACACGATGAACATCTATTTCCGTCCAAAGTTCGTGTTTAGGTTTGGCCTCTGACTCTGCGGTACAAAGTGACCGCTCATTGAGGGCTTTGGTCTAGCGCGTATTTAGGTTAGGTTACTCCGATATCCACTTCTGAAGTCCTCAGACTGCAGAACTGTGGGCCCACCATGATGAAACTGTGTGGTAAACACAGTATTTCTTTCAGAAGCACACTGATATTTTACAGGCTTCGCAAAACCGCCCTCTCGTTACCAAGGATACGACAGAACCCTTTCCATCGTAATGGAAATAATGACGTCACTTAAAGGAGCCTTGACGTGCTGTTACACCACCCTTGTAATTTCATTTCGACCAAAGAGGAATAACAATATTAATAATTAAATTTCTTTATTATCCCTCTGAAACCGAATAAATGAGAAAGAGAGAGAGAAGAAAGTGGGGGAGTGGTGAGAGACACTACACATAAATTGGGGAAATAGATGCTTTTAGGGGCGTGAAGGTTCCCAGGCAGTTCCCGTTCGTCCTTCTCGGAAAGTTATGTTGGGAAATTTGTCTTACCTGTAGTCCGGGGTTGGACAGCCCTGAGAGACGCAGAGCAGCACGGCGCCTTCGTCCTGAGCCACGTGGACGGTCCCGGTGTGTTCCACGATTGCAGGGGACACGATGCCGCGGTGCTCTGCCGGAAAGACAACACCACAAACAGTCATTTTGCGTTTGAACAAACAGGATTTTCGGTTATGGAACACCCGGTAGCATTTGGTATAGTATATATTATATTTATTTAGTGTTCTGTCTGACGACAAATTTAAAGTTCCAATCATAACCTCACCTCGTTTCTGTTTTTAATTCACAGGAACAAAAGAACGACCTCTTCAAATTTCTTGGTGTACAGAATGTTCCATAATAATTTATATAAATTTGCATGGACTCAGCATAAATTATGTAATATAACAGATAATTATCTAATATGAATTATACTGTGCCGTGATGACAAATCTTAAGTTACTTTCAAAACCAACATTTTGTAAATATTTCTTTTTATTGTCATCCCAGCCACATGCCCAGCCAATCACAACAGTATGATCCTAATTATGGCCATTAACTTGATGGGACCCATATAAATCGTGAAGCGCGTTCTTACACCTAATGTAATAAAATGAATGTTTACTTCATTCCACTTAGGTCAAAAAATGTTCCTTAATACTTTGTCTCGTGACGCTTAGAACTTCAGTTCCTCCCTAGAATTAATAAACTATGTTTGACAGCCTTACAAAACTTCTATTAAATTGTGGACTATGTATTGACTTTTAGTGTCCTGAAAATCAGACGAGATGATATTTATGAAATGAGTAATAAAAATCATGGCCAAGCGTGTCTTATTTCCTGAATTTAATCACTGACATTAAATCTGACGTTCTCATGGCAACGAAGATGTCACTGTTCGTCTCTGGATTGTAACATTATGCACGTAAATACCAGCATTTCGAAGAACATACTGCCTCCTTTTAAGTCTGAATTTGCATGTTTCTCCGAAACGCTGACGGCTACCTACAAGTAAACACGGTGTTACAACCCAAAATAAAAACATCGACATGATCAATTACATCTGCAGGCAAACAGTGCACATAAATTACCGAGTGAATGTCATTACAACAGCTTGTATTTTTTTTACGCCTTCCGTATGCATGTTTGTCCCGTTTAACATGGCACATGCGATTACATTTTGGATGTAATTTAATGGCGCAGCAGGAAACATAATGACGAAAAACAGCGTCCCCTGGCACACCCGCTGGGACGCGAATCTCAACACGTTATCTTCTCATTTTAGGCAAGGCAGCAAACAGCGAAAGAACTGTCATTTTCAGGAAGAGAAAAACAAGTCGCTGCCGGAAGTACGTCACAGGTACCACAGCTGACATGTAGTCAGTCTAACAAAGCGTTCTCTGGGATAGAATCAACCAAGTTAAGATTTATTCAGTAGTATTAAAAAAAATTGGTTACATTGCAACGTATGAAACATTGCTAATGTTGCTTGTCTGGACTGAAACGTAGTGTGGTTTTTAGGTAAATACCAACATTTCAGAGGAACATACTGCTTACTTCTTTCGAAACGTCGGTATTTGCCTACAAGCCGACACGACGGCATTTATCCGCCGTGAGGACCTAAAATCTCGACTAGAGAAGAAAGTTACAGTGCTGTAGTTCTGAAACTGTGATTCGCGAACCACTTATCGATACGCAAAATGTTTAAGGGGCTCTCTATTAAAGAATATTGTGCATGTCAAAATTATTTTAAGTCAAATTCACGAAATACATGCTATTAGAGCTGCGAAGAATGTGTAACTTTTTGTCAAAAATATTATGGCGGCATCTGGCAAGTCTGTATGTCGCTTACGGCCTGACAGAGTTAACAGTAATAATTCGTGCTTCGAACGTCAAATCAGATTTGGTGGCAGATCGTAAAGAATGCCATGCCTCATAATTTCTTCCCAGAACTTCTTGCTAACAAAAAGTCAGTTGTGTCTTAGTATTTCCTCAGAAGGTCTTAGTCCCCCTCCATGTATTATTTCTCGACTAAATTCCACTGGAAATATAGTTCGTCCACTGATAAAGTTGAACGCGACTACCACTGTCCGGCTGCCGGCTGGAACTGCATGACTCGCCGCCAAGCTCTATAACGTTTCCGCGATACGCGTCGAGTATTTCTCCACGAAAATAATCAAATCAAATTACAATTTCTCTTGCAGTTTTTACCGGAAACCGGGAAATGACAGATGCGTTCAACTTTATCAGTTAACGCACTGCGTCTGCTTCAGCGAATTCCGGTAATCCTCGATTTCTGACCCATTTCGAAACGTACAGTAGTGAACAGCGCCAGATATCGGCACGTCTGTGCATTCCTCGCCACTTGACAATTACTGCTCTGGGTTTGCGGGTTAAACTACAAAGGCCACACGCTCATCGAACCATAAATTGTGACAAAATGGCCGCATCAATTGTACACAGCCTCCATCCATTAAATCATGAGATAAACAATGATTCTGGTCGCTAAGTATTCAGTGAATGGTTTCCATCTCTCACAAACTCGTTCAAATTCTGTTTGTGACACCGGAAACATGCGACAACAGAAACAAAAGCGAACATCAAAGCAGATTTTCCAGGGGTTTCGTAAGTACAGTTAGCACGACTGAAACGGGTCGATATACAGGGTGTTCACATGAGCGAACGATTAGAGTACCGAAAAGATTTCGTGTGGGTCCTTGATATTCCCCCCTTCCACTTGAAGGAATTTTTCGAAAATACGGGCATGCAAATTTCTGTTTGGAACTTCTGTTGATTTATGTGACGTACGTATATGATGGCCCTTAACACCACGTCCTGGCTGAAGTACAACGCCTTCATAGAGACAGAGTTTCTGTTACGGAAGGCAGTACATATTTTTACAACTGGGCTTTAAAAGGTTAATTACATGAATATATTTCTTTTATATTTACAGCAACGCGCAAACTTCAAGATTGGCGTAAGATAAGTGGGAAAATAAACGCGAAGGCATAAGAGATAAATACATGTTTTGATTTTACAGAATAAAGAGAATTCTGAATTTGGAATTCTGTGAGTAGCTAGGATGATAACATTAATATGCATCTTAGTCAAATATGTCGTGGGATGTAGGGTGGGGTAATATGACTCTAGATACATTACAATGACGTACCTTATCGTGAAAATACTTTGTGCTTCTTTAATAGCCTTAACAGGCATAAACAACGCAAAGTACGACCTGTGTCGTGAACTATTTGAGGAAACGCGTAGTTTGCACACCCCTTTTCGATATGAGGTATGTCATGTCGATAGATTAGCGATCGATATTGACACAGTACTCAATTATCTGTATATGCGGAGTGTATATATCGCACGGAATGTTCACAGTTCAGTAGTTGGCATACCTGTCCCTGATAATTCAAAGCTGCAGTTCCGTGTCTACTAGCTGCCGGCTAGTCGAGTCCTTCGGAACCATCATACTCACCTGCAACCGCCAGGTCTCATCATAAGCGAACATTACATCTCCCTGTAACTTACAGTTTTCTTATTCAGCCTGATACATAGTAGTTAATGTTTCAGGTTCTCAAGGCGATGAGTATGGGATACTGCATCACGGTATATATTGACCGACGTTTCAGAGGTACTTACTGGGTCCGTCATCAGGGTAATAGCACGTCTAAGATGTCAGTCGGTATCTATCAAAAAACACACGCAACATCACGGAAGACAGACATCTTGATACATGGCATACACTGTTCCTTGTATTACTCGTATTCGTCAATAACACGTGTACCAACTTATGAAGATTAAAATATAATAAATTATAATTTACCTGTTATTTTCTGTACGTGTAAAACTTGGTATATTATGTCAAAGGACGAGCACAGATGAGGGTGTCTGAGGACAGGGTGATTAGGACAATATTTGAACCTGAGAGGGATGAAGTGACTGGGGAAAACTGAAAATGATACACTTCATAATTGCACTCTGCCCCAACTATTAATAGGTTAACCAAATGAAGGAAAATTATATTAGCGGGGCATGTGGGGGAAATAAGAAACGCGTATAAAATTTGGTTGATAAGCTTGAAGGGATAAGACCACTTAGGAGATTTAGAAGTAGATGAAATGATGATATTAAAATGGAACGATGTAACTGGATTCTCACCTTCCTGTGGCTGAGATGAAAGTAGGGCGTTGCGTTCACTGTAATGAACGCCTCTGTTGAATTCGGTTGCAAGGTTTCAAATGCATGTGGCGTGACAGAATACTGCACGTGTCACGAATTACGATGGTCTAGAAATCGACTCCCGGTATAGGTTATTGTGAATATGTAGCGCCTGATTGTCTGCCTTCCTGCCTGACTGTGTAGCGGCTTTCGGCATGACCAACCATACACAACACTGGAAATAATTCGTGGTTACATTTGCACTGGATTTTCAAACTTATAAGCCCCAGTTGCGTTCAAATATCTACTAATTTGGTAATACCAACACATATCGAATTTCTATACTAAAAGTCCGACATATCACGTTACAATACTAAGTGCCTTGGCGCTATTTTAGTGGAAAGATTTGACATCTGTCGATATTTTCCAGATACAAAGCTTTTCTGTAGTTGCTGGAAAATGTCATCCTCCTTTTAGACACAAATAGCAGCCGGTCCCTCTCTCCTGATGGAGATGGAAGCGTGAACTGAATTAAATAATTAACGCATTAAATGAAACTGGTAATTATGTATAAAAACTGCTTTAACAACAAATAACTATGCACTTTGTATTTATGTGTTTTGTATGATTCTCAGTTTAAGCAGCGACTATTTCCTTAAACAGCGTTAACTAGCTGTTCTCTTTAATGGTGCTGTGTGGTATTTTCTTCGCGGTACGGACTAAATTATTAAATAATATTTGCAAGATCATTTTTCATTAATAATCCCACAATCCGACACTATATATATCTGTGTCGACGTCACCGAAAAAAACACGAATTTTATTTAGCAGATATAATGTGAAACTTATAATAATATTACTTTAATATTATTTACAGAGTCAAATATAGTATATTTATGTAAAAATATTGGTGTGTAAATATCGGTGCGCGTGTGTGTATGTGTGTGCTATGTGGTGCCGATACTGACATCTGTTGGTACGTGCTTGAAGCTTATGTGGTAGCGAAATACAATATATAATTTAATTTTCCTCAGACCGTGTTTCAATTCTTATAGGGCGATATATTGCAGGGATACTAAGCTTGTACGATATTTATGACGCAACGTGTTATATGGTTTAGCCCTCTGCGCCAGGGTGTGATCTTCGCACGACGGAATGCGCCCACGTCGATATGCCGTCAAGTTCCCCGGTAATGGAGAGATATGCCTTCGGTTAGCACGATACCAGCCATCTGTCTGGCACATCCACTTTATGCCCCAAGTTCAAATGAGGCAGCCCCGTTTCTGAAGTCCAATTTGACGACACTTTCCGCTGAAGCTACCCAAACATAATTCACACCGTTGTCACAACAAAGAAAACAATAAGATACAGGAACAAGATGGAAGAAGGAAGTGGGCGAGGGAGGAAGACGTAGAAAACATGAGACGAAATAGCAGTTTATGTCAATGCCTCGCCGTAACACTCTGGCGTTGAACAGGGAATATTGTATCCATGGAAACGCGTTTCCTGGACGTCTGCTGTCTCAATTTGAGGAAAACGGAACGTCCTCTGGACATAAAGATCACCGCCTGAAAGGTACACATAGCTTCACAAATTCTGCAACAAATCGCTTCTTGGTTATTTACTCTAATGCACTTTTGTGTAAGTTAAGTTTATAGTGAGCGTAGAAAGCCGGGGAATAATATTAAAATAAACATGGCTGCCTTCTGGGTTGTAGCGCCGTTTCGGCCTGATGATAGAAACAGGAAGGACCTCCGAAACGTCGGTAAACTTCTAACAGAATACACGGCGGCGTAACAACCCAGAAGACAGCCGAATTTAGACTCACCGCCGTGAAAACCTCAAATACAGCTAAGAATATAAGAATAAATTCTTCTAAACTTTGACTAAATAATCACAAACCCATTCTCCCGTTTGCTGTAATCCTACTTTCTTGTACAGGATGTTCCATTTAAAATGCAACGCAGATTACTACACATCATCTCCTTCACCCACAAAACGACGAAACCAGTGGCAATACCGATTTGCTGCAGACGCTTCCCTCTGTCGAAGCTTCACAGATTTTTAACTTCCCAGTGACTTAGAACAGATCTTAATTCTTTCCTATTCTCCGATAATGTTAATTCTAATTTTCTCCTTTGATGAACTCCGTTAGACTTATAACTACGCAACCAACGAATCTAGCGGCAGTAGAAACAATTAATATGCATTTCTTCATCCGAGATTCATAAAAAAAGAAGAAGCCAGATGTCACATCCTGCAACGCGGGCATTGAATAC
>NW_019060259.1:520659-531278 GCF_000696155.1 Zootermopsis nevadensis
CAGGGTGATACTGACATATTTGGAAATCTGTCCATGACATTCATGGTGTGATCATCAAGACAGCGGGTACATGAAATTCCGTATTGTAATGCGTATAAACCATTTTAGGACATTATGCGTTTACTTGTGAATTGCGTTGGTTGAAGCGCCAAACTGTGACAACGCCTGCAAGCTAAAAGCAGACTACCCACACATGCACAGAAGCAGGAGAAGTTGCCTATACGACACGGCGTTACCACTCGCACTGCAAACTGAGACACGCTCGCATGCTCATATTTAATCAAAATGACGAAAAGAGCTTTAACGGCCCGTGTACTTATGAAACTAAGCGAATAACAGAGATTCGACAGAGTAGCGCTATTAACCTTAAAATATTTCCAGACACAATAACATCTCAAAGTTCCGTATGGCGCTGTAATAGCTCCACAAGTGACAAGTGATGTCCAAAATGGCGACAGGTGGAAGTTGGTGTGCTGAAGTTTTCATACTTAATCAGCAAGTTAAGGCTTACGCGGCCTCCTGGCACAGTAATTCCTAACATTATCTGATTTAGAAACCGGTAAGACAGCAATTAGGCTTCAGTGTTTCTCATCCCAGGATCCGAGACTTTTGACTACGCTACATGAAATGTTATTTCATATTTCTATATAATGCCTAAGTCTGTCCCAGGGCCCAAACGTTAAAAACAAAATTTCAATTAAGCCCATAAGTTACGTGGTACTTAATATTAATTAATGTTAAATAAACCTGCTTTTGGTAAAATTCGTTCAATATAGGAACCGAAATAAAATTTTGTTATATGTATTAACAGACTAAAATGACATAAAATACGAGAAAATTAATTTCAGTATTTAACTCAAGTGTTATTTAAAATTATTTAAAGACAATAAAAGTTACACTAACCTAACAGTTTGATATTTTCCATAACGCGTTAGGTCGAAAATGATCTGCTAATTCTGCCGCTGTTATATGAGGACGGACATGATAGAATTAATACATAGTTTTCGGAAAACAGAAAAAATTACCGTGAAAGAAATATTAAAGTAAGAAAAATAAAGAAATTAAATTAGCAAAGCAACTTTTCCAAGAGAGAGAAAGAGGAAATTGGTGGGGGAGAAGTGAGAGACACTTCGATATCTGGGGGGAAGAAAGAGCATCTTATAGCTAGAAGGTCCCCAGGCAATGCCCGCTCGTCCTTCTGTTAAGGATAAAGTAAGAGTGAAGGCGTTAGTGTGATGATTGGCATAAAAGACGGAATTTTGAAATTTTGTATTAGCGAAAGCTGAGGCTATTAATTTGGAAGTTTAATACATAATTTAGAAGGTCCTACTGAGGGGAGGGGGGTAAATTTTGATTAATTTAAATCGGGAGGGCTGCATGAGAAGCTTGCAGTGGCAATTTGGAACTTGGGAACCATCTCAGCATTTGCTTGAAGACAGGAAAACCAAGGAAAACCTGTGTCGAGATGGCCGGTCGCAGGACCTTCCGGATGCGCGCTGACTACTAGCCAGCGGTCCGGCAGACAAAGAGGAATTTGTACGACCCACTTCTCCAAGCAGAAGCTCATTTACATATTATTCTAGAGTCCGTACCGCAAAGAAAACACCACACTTCACCATTACATAAATCAACCGGTTAACGCTGTTTATTATTAGAATCATAAGAAACACGGAAATACAAAATGCAGAGATTTTGGTTGTCAAATAAAACGCATATTCTAATGACAAGCCCCCTTTTCCGTTCCTCTCTTTAAGACATTTCGCGACCTCTTGAACCAGTGCATGAGGCCTCCCTGGTTGTTAGACTGGAAGTGATTGGTCCTTGGGGCGCAGTTGAACCTAGGTTTCGAGCTCGTTATTTAATAACGAGTTGGGAGTTGGGTTGAAAATTCCCCGGCGACCAATCTGCTACGCTGCCAGGACCTCTAAATGCAGCAGTGGCTTACTGACTGGCCGATGCGAGCGTCTGCCAGACGTTCGAGCTATTTACAAATTACATTATTATATTTTATAAATCATTTTATTTCACTTTTGTAAAAAAAACACGAATTAAATAAAATATTCCTTTCTGATACGAGTGCAATAACCACCCAGACACTTCGAACCTGAAGATGGCCGTATGCGGCCGAAACATGAAGGTCAATAAACAATCAAAAAGTGATAAGCTTTATGCGTGATAGTGACAGTTAAACGTCAAATATCTATTTGAAAATTATCCAGTGGCCCCTTGCGTTCTGCTGCCTTATTCAATTACGCGATCAATTTATGATCCAATAAAACAAATCAGACAGTAGCTTGGCTCTGAAGTCCATTCAACTGAGCCCAAAGTTCAATAAAATAACAACAAAAAACTTTCCGTTTGCTCTGCGACATTCAAAATCGACAAAATCCTCTTTCATTGAGCGTAAATACTTTTTAAACTGTCAAAAGTTTTGGAATAGTTTACAATAATTCATGGCTATGTTAATCGTACTTATTGATCTAAATTAGAATTTATTTTTCAAGTGTTTTAAACAATAACAACTTAATTTGTTGCAGAAGCTAAGTGAAGAAATTTTTTAAAATCATAAAACTCACGAAAGAAATTTTGATCGGCCTGATATTGGACAGTATACATAGCTCACCATAATATCCAAGCATAATTGTTTCCTTATACCGCACAAAACAACCGAAGACTATAGTTTCACTATAAATAATCATTTAATTCTATGTTTTAAAAGCATAGAATTAGATAAATCAGTAAGAATCTGGGCTCAATAATCTTTATTTACAGCCCTAATTGCCTGCATGTGATACCCACAGAGGGAGAATAATAAAATCCTATTTCATCTGAAGTTCTTAACGTTTTAGAATCCATGGCCGACAACTCAACAAAGAGCAATTTAAGTTCCTACATTCTTGTTAATTTTTTTCTTAAATGTATGTATACGAACGTTAATAGTAATTCCGAAACTGTTTTGCCTTCGAATGTCTTAAAATGCAAAACACAAAGAACTTTGATCCAACAAGCTTTGTACGTGCAGAATATTAAAGTTTTGCTCCATATTTTGCTCAGACATCAAAGTGGAGAGAAACTCTAGTCAACTTCTTTAACAGCGGGGTAATTTTGAACTTCACAACGTCTATTTCGATAGGCGATTCAAAAGAGAAGTTTTATTTTTTTCTCTGTAACGTTGCCAATTATTCCCTGCTGAATCGCATAGTTGAGCGAAATGCTAATGCGCATATAGCAGCATCCCTATTGTCCCCCAAACCCCTTTCTGAAATATCCTCGCAACTTTCTCTTTCTTCATAATCCTAATATACATTTTCCAGTACATTGCTTCTCTTCGTGAGATGAATGGGCGTGGTTAAGAACTGAGGACACCGTCTACATCGTGCGACGGATTTACATCGACTACAATGATAATTCTTTTGTGTTCCACGTAGGGAACGAGCCGGTTAGCTCAGCGGTACAGCGACTGGGGAAATTGATGGATACCCGGCGCTCAATTACGATCCGAGGAAAAATATATCAATTAAACTACGCGTTCAGACTATTATTTGACTGCTATTGGTACACTATTATTCCAGACTGGATCCTGGACAATGTACAGCCACTAGAAATTATACATTTCCGAGGTCAAGAACCTACACTTCCTTACGTGAATTTAGGGTGGCCTCCAAAGACATGAAGTCCATATCAAATTTAATCCAAATCCGTCAAACGGTTTTCGAGTTGGATAATGCGGATTTTCGATCGGACAGACAGACATTTTCATACGTAAATGCGTTCATGTTATCTAAATCACGTAAAGGGCTCATAATAATTTAAATGAGTACGAAACAAAATTTGGAATTAAATTTTCTCACTTGTTTTCAACAATTCTTTAACACCTGCTTCTAATCAGTTTGCCTCCAATCTTCAAATAAATAAATAAATAATTTTATTTTACAGATTACCGAACATCTAATGATCATGTAGCAGATCAAAAAATTCCGTCTTTTATCGAAAACGAGAAGTTTCATTACAATTCTCAAAGAACATGCACAGAATTCGGTTGTACATGGCCAGGTTAAATTCAATCCAGATTTTCAAAACATATCTAATATTCACTCCACCGTTATCCTGCAATTCTTGCACAATAAAATAAACATAAAATAAATTCATCTTCTAAATCCAAATAATAACTGTATTTATCATCTGTTACAAGAGTCATTATGTGTTAATGGATCTCATATGATTATCATTATAAACATCGATTATTTCCTTAAACAGCGTTAACCAGTTGATTTTTGTAATGGTGAAGTGTGGTGTTTTCTTTGCGGTACGGACTGGAATCTTAAATATTATTTAGAATATCTTCAGACTTCAAGAGTTAATGCAGTAGCTTATTGAAACTTCTTAAATGAATGTCTATAAAGAAACAGGCTTGCCAGTACAGGAATAGGGCCTATAATACGAAATCATAACATACTGATTATGCAAACGTAATAAGGTAAATACAGGAAACGTGTTAAATTTTAATTAATGTAGTAACACTGCGAGCAGAAACTGGATTGAGTAGTGAAAGGAAACCACCACATTGTAACCCTTTCATGCTTAAGCTGGTTTTCATTATTAATTAAACGATAAACAATTTATAACAAATTCCATTTTAATCTTTACTCAGATTACAGTTTCAGCTGTATTGTAATAAAATATACAGTGTCACACTGCTATCAGCAAATGCATGTAGCGGTAAATAAGCTTCCAGGAACCCCAGAACTCGTAAATTCATGAAGATCATTCACAATGTGTTTCGTATTTTAATGCAAACGGGCTTGGGAAATTAAACAGTTACGAGCAGGTTTTACTGCCAGCCATCTTACATCACACACTAATGTGAAAAAATCGAAAATAAAACGATAAATTGAGATCTAGTTCACAATTAACACAATGAGTGGCGCTTCTGTGCATCTGCCACTAATTTTTGGTACTATTACTTGGGGGGAGAGGAGGAATACCTCTTGACCTCCAGACTGACTCTGGGGCCCACACAACCTCCTATCTAAGTGGTGCCCTGGGTTCTTTTTTATTATTTATTTAGTGTTCTGTCTGACGACAGGTCCATATGAACAGGATCCTTCCATCCTTTTCTCGGACTGGGACCTGTTCATATACGTTCTTGGCAGATGATCCAGAAGTGGTTTGCCATTGCCTTCTTCTGTGTGTGAATGGAGTAATTGTGGGGATGTCACGGAGAAACCGGGGAAGCCCCCGGAGGAAAACTCCGTGTTGCCTAGACCACGGCCTTGCCCAACACAAGTTATAAATTCGGGCACCGCCGGGAATCGAACCCGAGCTCCCAGGATTACAAGGCCAGCGTTCTAACCGCTGACCACTCACCTCCATCTAGTGCCGAGTTCAATAATCAGTAGGAGCTATAGGGTCTCTCCCCCCAAGCGCCTCTACGGCTTGTAGCATAGCGGGGCAGCTTTACTTTAACTACCATTACCACTACTACTCGAGGATACGACCGAATGAAACAAAATTCCTATTATTCCTTCCCTCTTCGGCTGAATGACACGGACACAATGGGACCGCTTCCTTTAATGGCTTACTCTGCGTTCTGACGTGTACGTTCCACCGCTGACTGGGCAGTAAACGGAGTCATTGTGACTGCAGTCATCGGCTGGCGTATCTTCACCGCACCCAGTTAAATGGAAGTGAGGGTCTATTTCTGTTCTGAGTTCCTTAGCCTCAAAGGTGAGGTCTATGACAGGAGAAGGCGTAATACTCATTCTCGATCTCTGAGGACTAGAGTTTGCTACCTGTGACGCTTTCATTTTCCGGCAAGTTTATCGCTCCGGGCGAGGCCCTACGTGGGGTACATATTTTCCCAACCCCGTATTAAAACAATTAGGGCTCACAGCTGTTATCTTGGACAGAGGGAGGTAGGAGACTCGTTCTCACGCTGTCCGCGTGTGAATAACCTTACCTGTTATCCGCACGTTGGCTGGCGAACTGACCACGACCTGGCGCGACAGGCGATGCATCGTCCTACATCTGAACGACGGGAACTGATCACTGAACTCCACGTTATGCACCAACAGCTCCCCTGTCGGTAGTAAGTGGTACTTTCCGTCTGGAAAATAAAGGGAACTTGTAAAGGAAAATGCAAACAGTAAAAAATATCAAAATTATTAAGAGCACATGACTGTTTTCTGGAATATTCCGCCGTGAAGTCTGATAGAAATTGACCGATGTTTCAGAGGCGCTTAATACCTCCATCATCAGGGCGATGAGTGCTAACTCACTGTCCCGATAATAGAGGCAGCAAGAACCTCTGAAACGCTGGTAATTTTTTATCAGGCTGCACGGCATAGTATCACAGAATTCTGTCACCTTGAAACTCACCGCTGTGAGAAATAACATGTCACCGAAATTAGTTAATAAAGTAGCACGTTACGAAAATCTAGACAGTGCCTCCGAGCTGTGACTGGATTAATCTGGCTTATAGCAGGGACTACTGACAGTATCTTGTAGATATGTCCCATAAAAGGCTGTAAATTACTCGATAATCTGAAAAATTGTTCGGTTCTCAATAAAGACTCTGATCCTTTTTATTTATTGTTTACTTGCTCACCTAAATATTATTTAAAAATTTGACCCGTACCGCAAAGAAAACACCACATTTTACCATTACAAAGATCAACTTGTTTACGCTATTTAAGAAAATAATCGATGTTTCCACTGACAATCATATGAAACACATAATATACTTTGTGGATAAGACGCAGAATTGCTGACTGTTAAATGTAGTTGGTAAGTATAGTTACCACTAGGCCTTAAGCCGTTAATATTTTATAATTACAACACGTATTAAGATATGAGATATTTAATTCTTCTCGTACCTCCAAATGTATTTCCCTCACCCCGCGCTCTGAACCGTTCTCAACTCACTACCGCGTTAGAGGGGCCCTAAATATTTTGCGCCACTTCAGCACCGCAGAATAAATAGCGCCGATTTGCTGAGCTGTGCAGTCGTCTCTGCTTATTTCGCGAAAGTTTATTCGAACCGTCAGCTTACATCTCGCTTCCAACCACGGCTTTAATTACGAAGTCGTCCTATTTATGTATTTCAGTGAACCCTAACATATCCGAAACTTCAAGTACGCCTATTACATGATTCGTACAAAATAATGAGGTTTAATTCTGTTGGCTGTTACGTCGAAGCATTGCAGTGTGGAGCTCTACAAAGGCAAGGCCTAACATTCAACCAGAAATTCTGTGTGGACATGATATTGGATGCTATAATTCATACCGCGTAGCGTATCAACAAACACAAAAAGTATTTTTAAAGCTTTAAAAAGCTATACAACTTTACTTTCTCATTAATATTCAGTGATATAAAATTCAGATACAACCATGTTGCTTATACCCCGTCTGACCAAGGAGTGCCCTTCGGAAAATCTGCATTGTTGACTGGTGACGTACGCTATACAGCACCGTACATGCAGCCTCCCCTTGCCCCCTCTGTCCGCCCTAGAGACATCGCACTATGTAAACATTCACGAGCGCTTTCTCGCGAAATATCCATTCTTGTTCAGACGGGGTATACGAGTAATCGCTAAATGAGATAATGACGAAACCTCAAGAAATCGTGTTAAAAGTAAAATCTGAGATTTTCACGGCGGTAAAAATTTGGATTTTGGTATTATCGGTTATGGAACCGTGTAGTCTCGGAGGCCTTTATCCATAGTTTGTTTCTGTAGAAACTTGTTTACGCTATTTAAGAAAATAATCGATGTTTCCACTGACAATCATATGAAACACATAATATACTTTGTGGATAAGACGCAGAATTGCTGACTGTTAAATGTAGTTGGTAAGTATAGTTACCACTAGGCCTTAAGCCGTTAATATTTTATAATTACAACACGTATTAAGATATGAGATATTTAATTCTTCTCGTACCTCCAAATGTATTTCCCTCACCCCGCGCTCTGAACCGTTCTCAACTCACTACCGCGTTAGAGGGGCCCTAAATATTTTGCGCCACTTCAGCACCGCAGAATAAATAGCGCCGATTTGCTGAGCTGTGCAGTCGTCTCTGCTTATTTCGCGAAAGTTTATTCGAACCGTCAGCTTACATCTCGCTTCCAACCACGGCTTTAATTACGAAGTCGTCCTATTTATGTATTTCAGTGAACCCTAACATATCCGAAACTTCAAGTACGCCTATTACATGATTCGTACAAAATAATGAGGTTTAATTCTGTTGGCTGTTACGTCGAAGCATTGCAGTGTGGAGCTCTACAAAGGCAAGGCCTAACATTCAACCAGAAATTCTGTGTGGACATGATATTGGATGCTATAATTCATACCGCGTAGCGTATCAACAAACACAAAAAGTATTTTTAAAGCTTTAAAAAGCTATACAACTTTACTTTCTCATTAATATTCAGTGATATAAAATTCAGATACAACCATGTTGCTTATACCCCGTCTGACCAAGGAGTGCCCTTCGGAAAATCTGCATTGTTGACTGGTGACGTACGCTATACAGCACCGTACATGCAGCCTCCCCTTGCCCCCTCTGTCCGCCCTAGAGACATCGCACTATGTAAACATTCACGAGCGCTTTCTCGCGAAATATCCATTCTTGTTCAGACGGGGTATACGAGTAATCGCTAAATGAGATAATGACGAAACCTCAAGAAATCGTGTTAAAAGTAAAATCTGAGATTTTCACGGCGGTAAAAATTTGGATTTTGGTATTATCGGTTATGGAACCGTGTAGTCTCGGAGGCCTTTATCCATAGTTTGTTTCTGTAGAAATCCCCGATAGGGCCCACTGGTGTTCCCTCTTCCCGTAAGCCTTGACAGGGTTTTTTATCTACTCTTCGCAATTCCTAGTTCTTCGGCTCTCTACGTACTGATCCCCCCATTCCATATTACCAACCCACATCCCAGTTTCACTCATTTATACCCTGAAGATGGAGGAAGAGGCTGCTCCGAAACATTAGTAAACACCTACAATTCTACACGCTGTTACAAGGTAAAGCACCACAATCCGTGGTAAACAATTGTTTGTTTTTCGTTTGTTTAACGATGCTGAGACCATATAGTGTCGAATGGCACAATGATTAACGAATGACGAATTAAAAAGAATATGGTAGGATGTGTCACTTCACAGCCCTTGTTTCATTCGTCGTGCACATTGTCACACGTGACAGCGCGTGGTCCGCTCGTTTTTTGTCTGTGACTGACTGCGCCCTGGCAAAGAGCAAGACGCCTCCGTCTCTAGATAACAGCAAAAAAATATAAGTTTACTTTTGCTGGAAGTTTTCCAGCAGATAAAGTCACACAAGTTTGCAAAATGAGATAGAACACGGTGCTCTAGAAGTCAGTGGCGTGTTGGGACACTCTGGATTCACATGTGTTTCTTCACATTTGATAGTTCGCATGGCGTGGTAACAGCAGCCTGATATTTCCGGCCTTTGCTGCTGTTTCATCCTTAAATCTTTGAAGCCAAAGCTCATCTAAATAATATTTAAGAATTCGGCCCGTACCGCGAAGAAAGCACGACATTTCACCATTACAGAGATTAGTTCGTTAACGCTGTTTATGGAAATAATCGCTCTTTATACTGAGAATCATACAGAATCCATACATAAAAAAATGCAGACTTATGGATCATTAATTCAAGTGGGACGTAAACGAGATGGAATTGGTCACCCGATAGAATTTCAGAAGTGGGCAAACATTGACCTTGAAAAACAAAACAAGCATACAACAGCTGTTTTTGTTTTGTCATATATGAGTTCGGTGTGATGTTCTGGTCAGTCAGGATGGGTTTTACTTTGAACAAACAATTTTCGTTGTGGAGCATCATTATTTTGATATAAAATCATTTATATTGTGCCGAGAAGCGTTTTAAAGGAGACAGTGTCAAAGACCTATCGCCTAATCGGGACGTTCCTTAAGACTTTCATAAATCTGAAACACGACCATAGGAATACAGACCACAGCGACGACAAGCTAAAAGACGCAAGCCAAATTTTCCTGTAATCCCTTCCCAAATCGTTCTGAAAAGAATTTCAAGACGACATGTCATTTATTGTAAAGTTGGGTTGCGTTTTAAAATGAACACCCTGTATGAGTTAGAAAAAAAACACATTACTGCGAAATTTTACGACATTAAAAAACCCGCCACTGTGCTAAATTCGAGTGGCGTTTCAAGACAATTACAGAAACTAGGATGAAACGGCCTAGCGAGTCCGAAGCAGACCGAAATGCGATACGTGTAAGCGTGTTCTTTGCGTGTCTGTGAGTTTGCCTGCCCTCGCTGTTTCTCAAATGATCGATTGCAACAGGGCAGCTGTGGACAGAAACGTTTAATTAAACCACTTGTGAAATATCACCGCCAGCAGAGTAGCACAGCGGTTGATACGGACAGCTACGGCACACCCGTCCGGTCGTGGTGCTGGTTGGTTCATATTACCCCTGCAGCTTATACAGCCCGCAACATAACGCCTGCTGTGAGTGCGTGGGGTTGGACCTGTGCAAGACGGGTTGCATAACCTATCTGTCTCCCTCTTGCTTTGATATAATAGAACATGAAGGCAGACATACATATCCTTCTTAACCAGTTG
>NW_019060259.1:531307-566624 GCF_000696155.1 Zootermopsis nevadensis
CATTAAGATGTCGAGAAAATCGTACCAGAGCTGAAATTCTCTTCGGATTGTTCTCGCTACTCGGTGTCTAATCCTGAAATTCCAAGTGAACGTACTTCAGATATAATGTCAACCACATTAATTCGGTTACATATCTTAGTTGTTGAGCGACGCCGTATCGACTCCATATTATTCGGCCTATAACAGGATGATTAAAAATGAAGCGTTTATTCCGAAGTTGTGGTGTATTTATTTATTTTTCTGTAATCAAATGCGCAGTTTCTCATTTCATCCCTACCCATGATCAAGCAACCTAGTAAGTAACACCCCTAATTTAACACGATCAGATCGCACTTCGTTACGTACGAAATCAGCGACTCCAAAAAACAAAAACAAAAAACAAATCCTACATGAACTCCTAACATTAAAAGTACGGATTTTAGTGTTCATCAGATATTATCTACGTCTTTTTTAAAGAATCCCGCCAAATCCGAGCTTTCTTCGTAAGTTCCATGACAACAAATGTGTTACGGAAAACAGTCAGTCCACCCGTGAAGCTGAACAGCATCTATTGTAAGGTTTCGATAACAAAACAATATTACGTTTCTCAGATAATAAGCATATCAGAAACGTTTCAGAACTTTCGTATTTTTTAACAAAATAAGAAATAATTTATAAACAGACATTATATTAATACAATCATGAGAAAAGGAGGCATGATTTAAGGTTTCCGCGGTGGAAAGTCCGATGATGGTTGTCTTCTGGGTTGTTGGGCTGTGTAGTCTGGTAGAAGTCTGCCGACGTTTCAGAAAACCTTGTTGCCTCCATCGTCAAGACGATGGCAGTCATCGCCCTGATGATGGGAGCAGCAAGTACCTCCGAAACATCAGTATACTTCTATTAGACCACACGGTACTATAACCCAGAACACAGCCATATTAGGAAAGAAATTAAATTTAGGAAATTCACGTTATTATTCATTTCAAATACGTCGAGCATACTTCTACCAAAATAAAAATTAATAATTATGATTATGTAACATATAGACTGATGAACCTGATTTATATTTTTTTTTTCAAATACACGCCACAATTACCGAAACCACAATTACACAGAGAGTTTATTTCCACCATTTTCTCTGTTCCTCATTCATCATTACCTGTCTCCTCAATCCAAACTAAGTTCACAGCTAATCCACCCCAATAAAGCCCCCTGTCATTTCGTCAGATCAATTAATCAACGCGACAGCTTAGCATGCGGCCTTCAGGAGATCACGAGATTAAGACACATACAAGAGTCAATGCCCCAGGCTGGTATCAAACACATAGCCTTCTATGAAAACGAGGTATGTAGTACATTTATTTATGGTTCACGAAAACAAATGACTTCTATTTCCTTTGATGCATCAAATTAACCATCCGAAGCCCAAACTCATCTAAATAACGCCCGCATTCTCATAGTCATAAATATTATTCATTAAGGCCCAAAAGCAATTAACATCGTCATCATGGCAACGGCTACAACACACACAGTGCAAACAGTAATTTAAAAAAAAAAGATCACCAACCAAAACTTGCCTATTGTACAAATAGATTCAGTCTGTACCTCAAAGAAAACTGATTAATATTGTTTAAAGGAATAATAGATGTTTATATTTAGAATAATAATCTACTAGATATAATATGTGATCAAAATACAGAGTTAATGATTGTTAATGCATGTGGTATACATGTTTACCGCTGAGACTCATAGGGTTAATAATGCAAGTGAAACCATATATTTCTACCACGCTATAAATTCATTTATTCACACATTCAGTTCAAGTCACTGCCAACCTCAGGGTCATTAATACTGTTAATAACGGCAGAATATTAAGAGCACGTCACGTCATGAATGTATGAATTGCCCACACACGCGACATGGAATGACGAGTTTTAATCAGCGGAATTGGATGAGCATGCAACTTATACCACGAAGCATACCAGTTCTTCTCTTGATAAACTGACGGTCGCCCAGATATTCAATAAATCTGCTTTGTTCTCAAACTATTTATATTTCTTTGTAACGAAACGCGGGCTCAGATTCACATATTCTACGCTATGCCACGTGAGTTTTCTCAGTCTCTCCAGGCAATTCCCTTGATAACAGATTAAATTACGTCACGGGAGCACATTTTTCATATACGTTCGAATTCATCATTCGTTGTTCGCTATATCATTCGACTCTCGTATAATATGAGATAACATTCCTTTAAAACTTTTAATCATCTGGTGATATTTTGTGTGGGATATTATAATTAAACAGAGTGAATGAATATTAAGTAGAGCTACAACTAATAATTTGTATACAAAATATTATCAAGATTTAATTTATCTGTACTATTTTATTTCCTTAAACTTGTAACGAGCACAAAGCGAAATATTTTATCCACGTACGACGTACAAGGCATGTGACGATTTGAACACTGGTACATTTAAAGTCATACGCATTTATTTCCTACGATAAGTCATTTCGTAATAAACTCTTAACTGAAGTGGCGTGAGTACGAGGTGCGATCGGAAAGTTTCAAGACTGCGAGTATAAAAACCCTGGAAGCATCCCTGGAAATCTTTCTTTGTCAGCCTGTCAAGCACCATCTGCGATTCTGCCTGAATCTCTTCTATCGTCTCAAATCTCCTTCCCTTTAGCTGAATTTTCATCTTTGAGAAGAGGAAACCTTAGAAAGGAAGTTGGGGTCGGTTCTTGCAAGATCTTTAAACTCCTGACAAACGAGAAGTCGATTCTGCTTCTGGTCCTCAGACAGGATGCGTCGCATGTGGAGTTCTTCCTTTAGAATCAGCTGACAGGTCCCATAGCCTATCCCAAAAATGTCGCACAAGTCGTTGATGGTAAGACGTCGATCTTCGTGAATGGCCTGCCAAATCTTCGTAACATTTTCGGGCGTTGCGCTCGAAGATGGTCGTCCAGAACGCTCGTCATCATCGACAGAGGTTCGGCCATTTTTAAAACGTGAATGCCACACAAAAGTTTGTGCACGACCCATTGCGGACTCCCCAAATGCTTGCTTTAGCATTTCATAGGTTTCCGTAGCCGTTTTGGCAAGTCTTTGGCAATCGTACTACATCCGGTTCGCCCTCTATTGACACAGTCTGCAAACTTTCCGATCGCACCTCGTACATATGCCTTTTCATGTCCCTTAATATTTAATTACTCTTATTCTAGTTCTAGGGACACATATTTACAACCTTTACCACTTTGACAGAGACCAAACATTTGCTTTAAGGGGTGGTATGATCACCATCAGATCGTCCAACAGTGATGACGCGTCCACACATTGTTCAATGTTCGCTAAGTAATTCGAATTAGCCACCGTATGAGGCGAGGCCCCCTAAAACCCCACGTTCGTTTCCACGATCGTAAATTTAAAACAAGCTACGAGAACACGGAATTACGTTTTACTGTTTGTGACTCCATTATCATATCTTCTTTGTTCGTATTTCTAAGCCCCACTTTCATCTGTCTTCCGCTGTAATCCCCGTGCAACATTTCGGTTGCTAGGATACATAATTGACGTATTACAAGAACGCTACACAGAGCTCTAGTTATTCGATTGTTTTTTGTACATGGGGCGAGTTTCAAAACCCCAAGAGATTGAAGAACCTTGAGTAATGCGATGTGATATGACAACGCTCTTGAACATGAAGTTGAAAGGAAATTAGAATAATATTCATCAGTTTGAATAGCATTTAATAATCTCTTTTGAAGCTCAGGGTTTTCAGGAGCACAGAGGGACGTTGATTCTCCAAAGAAATAGCATTCTCGTTCAGAAAGATGTCTTCGCATCAGATTATACACAGCGGTATCGTTTTCAAAGTGTACCTTGACTTGACAGTAATGGCGTTTCATCTCACAAAGTTGAATGTTTACGATCTAAAATCTGCAGAAGGGAATCATCATCCCCTCGCAGAAGTGGTGTTAGAATACACCAAAACAAATTTGTTGTCAGGGCTTATGCGGGTGGAATTGAATGACAGGACTGTTTGTTTAAGAATCTTGTATCAACTCCATCCATTCAATGACACTACAGCCCGAGTCGGGGATCTGGACTCTTTCTTGTATCAACTTCTAATTCAAGAAAGGAGAGATGTATGACAAACATTCTGAGACAAAATTAAAGAATGGGTGAGATTTCTTAAAGTAACATTCAACATTCAGAAGGGCTCTTTTTTACTATAAAAATTTGTGATTTGCCGTTGTCGTAAAAAAATGACGTCATCAAACAAATGACTTCAGTAAGACACTAAACTAACCACCCCGATGGGGGTGGTTAGTTTAGTGTCTTACACAAGATTTTAAAACGCAACCAACTCCCCCGAAAGGGGGTTGGTCAAGTGTTTTAAGCCCCCATTTGGGGGATTGGTTTAGTTTCTTACACAAGATTTTAAAACGCAACCAACTCCACCGGGGGGGGGGGGGTTGGTAGCGTTTTAAAAACTTGACCAACACCCCGAGGAGCTCCGAAAGGAGCGCTCTGCTCTAGTAACTCTTACAATAGGCAAGTCCGAAAATGTGAAACAATTCTGACGATTTTGCAACAATGTGCCTAGGGTAACCACGACAATGAATGTAACGATGGTAGCGAAGGTAGCATGTGGGGTGTCCCCTCATCCAGTTTCTTCCGCGAGCAGAATAAATGTGGGTTTCCGTTCGAAGTCCCATTATCGTTGTCCAGTTTTAATGAAAATTTGAATACGTCGACAATTTTTTTTTTAAATCAGAATATTAATAATCGTGAACAGACGTACGGACGGATGAAAAAGGTAAACGGGAGGCCTTGCTCAGATTTTTTTTAAACATAAGTTCCGTACGCGCCAAAAAAACAAACAAAAAACAAATGCGATCCGATACCGCGAAATTAATCCGTTCCGTACGCGAAGGGTCGTGAAAATTATATTTCCCGGCATCCTCTATTCTTTGGCTTGCCTCCCGTTGGCCGGCAGACGACCTGCCAAATACAGGCGCACCTACAACTGGAATGCCTGTAAAATATCCATAGTTCCCAACTTGTTCCATTCACTTTCTGTCTAAACCTGACGCACAGACTCGGTGTTGTATAGTCGGCTTTGGACAGTAATTCTATTGCTGCAAGAAGTTCGGGTCAGTAGCTGAAGGCTTTCATTGGCTGTTAGTTCGACCTGCAACTTCTTCACTTCATTACAGAACTTTGATTAATATCGAAAGAAGAGTTCAGCTGAGTACAAGAAAAAAAAACTCTTCAACAGAATCGTGATCAAGAAAGTTGGTCCAAACACACGCATCATGTCCATTCAGTTTCGTACGGTTTGGCGGAGCGTCGCTTTGAGACGTCGTAACACTCGCGAGGTACCAAAAGGCGAAGTCAGTCATATATGGAGAAGACCCTTGCTGATAAAAAAAATGAGGCTCTTAGTTCGTGCTAAGATGATTGTAGGTGCTGCCATCTCGATTGTAGTGAGAATAATCAACGTGAAATGAAACAAGACAGAAGAAGTACGCATAGCGTAACAGTTCTGGCGAGAACGCTGTGTGTTACTGCCCCTAGATTTTCAGTTCTCTTGTAAAAATGTAGTCGAACGAGTATGGCCCATGTGATATAAAAAAAAGATAGGAATTTTACGCTTGACGTTGCTATTAAGAATTTTTCATTATATCTTTGCAGATGGCAGAGAATTTCTCTGTCGGGGATCCCCACGACGGAATCCCCATTGTAGATCTTCATATAAAGTACCAGTTACTATTTTCTGATTTTAACCAAAATTTTAGTGCGTCGTCAAATGTTAATGAAAATCCCTAACATCAAATTCCATGCAACTGTTATCGAATTATCTTACGTGTATAACAACTGTGACAGACGGACCGAACGATTTTAATAGGCTTTCCTAAGGAATGTGGCCGTTCTCGACAAAAATCCGTCGATTTTTGTGTCTGAATACGATGGACGGACGGGGGAGGGGCTGTTTCTGGATGTTTCGCTTTCATGCGAGTTTCGGGCCCTATTTTGACACCTACAACAGCTGCAGATTCGGACTGGATGACCGATGTCTATTCCAGAAGGGCAAGTGAGAACGTTTATCTTCGCTATCAGTGGAGTACGCTGACGTTCTTAAACAAAATGAGACCTAGACACTACCTTAAAGGAGGGAAGAGGTCGTGGAGGACGCATAAGTAGCCAATGTGATAGCTGAGTCAATTCTTACCTCCTTGTAGAGATGGGTAGATGTAAAAAGAAGGTTCCTGGACCCAGGACACCACACGGATCAATTCCTTGACGAAACTCGGTACGACACAGCGGAGTACTGCAGTGCATCCACGAGAAGCACCCAGAACTTCAACCTCGACTTTGTACGCTTGTGCCACCACTGTAGACAAATGAAACTAATATGCACTACCAAATTTGAATGAAGGTTTGCACTAATGTTTACAGTTACGTGATCACTATTACATCCACGTGAGGTAGCGAGTTTAACAGAAGAAGCTTGGAAATTTAATAAATTATTTAATGACGCGCTTATGCACTAAATGCAAATTAATTTTACAATCTTTACTACTGATATCAAAGTAAATTTTATCGAATATAACGACAAAGCTCAGTTTACTGTGACAGATTTAGTATAATCCACCTCAGAAACCATTTCCCTAGGATATACCTTAATGTCATCCTCCCATCTACTTCACTATCTTCCAAATAAACGTTTTTAAATAACTTTCCCCACCAACACTGTAAATGGATTCGTCATTTTATTCTAATATAACACGTTCAGTTTATCACAACTTCCTAAATTTGACTGTCATGGGAATACAAAGACTAGATAACCTTTATAAATCACAAAGTTTCTTGACTAAAATAATAATTGTGGTATTTGAGGTTTTCACGGCCGTGAGTCCGATGATGGATGTCTTCTGGGTACCCTGATGATGGAGGCAGCAAAGGCCTCTGAAACGTAAGTAAACTTCTACCAGAAAACACTCATCTTCAAAATAATATTTATTTAAATTAAAAATAACAAGATTATTTTATGGAAACTATTTGTCAGCCTGTGTGATATTTCTTTCGACATCCCTGCTTTAACGTAGCAAAGTAACAGCGGATGACATGGTATTGCTAGAAATCGCTGTATCTGTTGCTACTAGCATTAAATCTGCCCCCCTGAAACTCAAGAGTTTTGTGACTGAGTAATATCGTTTATGGCGAGGAAGTGGTCTACCATTACATATATCATTTTGCTATATAAACAATGTTAGTGAAATGAGAAACGAATAGAAAGTGAAACGCAGGAATAATATAAAAAGTAAGACCAAGAAGACGAAGGCAAAGAACAACGAAAACTCTTTCTTGAAAAGCTGAAACAGGGGAAATAAAAATGATAAAGACAATTCCTTACTGTTTTATTCATACGATCCTACTGGAAGAACACTACAGACATCTGTAGGAATAGAGAAGCAGCGTCAAAATGCATTGTACTCTGAGTTACAAAGTTGAATATAATGCTGGAAAAATGGATCTCTCCTCTTCTCTTTTCATTCCACTGCATAATAAATGCCACTTTGTTTCCTTTTTTCTCTCGTTATACGCTCTCGCTCGACGCACTGAAAATGAGAATATTGGACAGGTAATGCATTTCATTACATTAGGCAGGTACAAATGGAATTTATTTCATTTTTTCTCCCAGAGTCCTCTTACCCACGAAAAAATCTATTAACTCTGCAGCTGGTTAACAGGTACACCAAGGCACATAAACCAGCAACATCTGGATCACACACGTGCGGTTGCCAATAATTTTGCATGAGGTTACATTCTGAGGAAATTTCTTATTCATCTCACATAAATATGGTGTCCATTTCGGAGTGGTAGGTTACAGAAAGCGGTTTTAAACCTTTGTTCATAGATCCTTCAAGCTAATTAATTTGCAAGTAGTTTATAAATATAAGTTAACTAACTTCCTGGAGCAAAGCCCTTCTTAAGACGCGAATAGTACGCTCAGGTCTTCAAACAAGAATATTTTTTTTAAACCAAAGGACCACTGATATGTTCACCAGTCTCTACATTGAGTCAATTTAATCCAATCCACCCCATACAGCTTCAAGATCCATTTTAATATTATCCTCTCGTCTACTCTTAAGTCTTCCGTGTAGTCTCCTCTCATCAGGTTTTCCAGTCATAATTGTTTCCACATTTCTCATTTACCCCACGTATAGGTCCACTTAAGTATTACGAACGTGCCAGAGTAAAACCATTCTAATTTTGTAACGCATGAGTGGCTGAAATTTGATCAACACGACCAATGACAGTCGTTGAAACGGAGCTGTTAAGTACTCTGTCAGCAATTGAGTGCAATTGTAAATTTTTATAATCATTTGTAAAATAAATTAAAAGGCTCTTGAAATCGTTTAAGTTAATAATTACGATTGGGCTCAAATTACGCCTTATTCCTATTTATTGGTCCATGTCATTTCTGTAATAAATTGTTAATTTGTGCGGTAAAACGTGAAGGGGCACAAAAAGAGTCCATGAACATCATTCGCATTCCCGCCTCTTGATCACGTGGTTCCAAAACAGCTGTAGGCCTCACAAAGTGTTATTAGGGCGACAGGATCAAGGGTTATGAGATGGACGGGGCATGTAGAGCGCGTGTGGTACATAAAATGCCTGAAGGGAAGTCACTCGGAAGATCTTGACGTAGATGAGAAGATCAATGGATCTTAGGTAAATAGAGTAGGAGGTTGTAGATTGGATTTATCTGGCTCCAGAAGAGACTCGTGGCGGGCTCTAGTGAACACGGTAATGAACCTTTTGGTTTCGTAAACGGCGGGGAATTTATTGACTGGCTGAGCGTACTATTAGCGTCTCAAGAAGGGGTCTGCTTCATGAAGTTAATTAGTTTCAACACGGACTCTCAACTTTAAAATTTACACTTCGGCGGACGTCGCCTAAAAGTGGTTAGTTTTAATTAGCACGATTTCACCTTCTACCTGTGAACCAGATAATCATCAGCATTATGGATTGTTTCTCGCAGGTCACACGAAAGTGCGGTTGATGACATGAGACAGACGCCATTTCTTTCATGAGAGAGAAAAAGAGAGAGAGAGAGAGAGAGAGAGATTCGTGTCGTCCTCTGATTGCGAAAAGATTAAAGTGAACCTGAAGTCGCTACAGTGGCGAGGAACAGTGCCTTGAGACTGCACCAGTTAGATTAATTTTGGTTTACTTTAATTGCGGAGACATCACAAAAAATAAGACACGCAAAATTCTGTGGCCACCCCCACAACAAGGGAAACGATTTGACACATATAAATCATAAAATATAAAAATAAGACGTAAAACGCAGGCGATTTCCGGACAAAACTCGAAACTACTGTGGGAAAACGACGCCGAAAGAACACGAAGTTGAAAAACCGACGCAGAGCGTCTTGACGACATTTGTCCACATTTGACGCCAAATTTGGCACGAATGTGACTCGGAATGCTGCTGGACAGGACGCTGGAAAAACATCCGTCTAGTCTGGTAGGAGTTTACCGACGTTTCGGAGCTCCTTGCTGCCTCCATCATCAGGGCGATGAGTAGTTGGGGTTTACGGATTCTATTTTCCTATTATATTCAACAATACGCCTACGTATTGGATGATAAGGCGTGTGATAACTTTCCGGGCAAGAGAGATTAATAATAAAAACATTTTTTAAAATCTTTCGAGTCCTCTGCCATTACAAAGATCAATGTGATAACGCTATTTAAGAAAATAATAGCTGTTTACATAGAGAATTATACAAACACAAAAAAGTGCATACATACAGATTGTCAAGAAGGTTGGATAGATATGTACCAATAAGCTTTGAAGGGTTAAACAAGGGTTAGTAAAGAGATTTGCGGGCCCCTCGTTGACGGCCACAATCGCTACGTTTCGATCAGGAAGTCGATGAAGAAATAGCAAACAAAAACGTTGCCTCATAAACAAATTAAAAACAAAATTCCATTTCCGATAAAACCTTCGAAACAAGTGTGAGGGGTCCGCCGAGACATCGCCTTAATTTCATTACCTTCGAAAACATTTCGTAAAAAGAAACACTGTAGGTTAAGAAATACTGAAATTTGTAACCAGCGAACATTTTTCCTGGATGTAAATAGCAAAATAAAATTAACGTGTTTGGTATGAAGTGTGTAACTCAGGAAATGTCTTTCTTTGTACAAAGTAACAACGCATTACGCAGTTTTGAAAATCGATAAGACAGACTCAGCTTATTTGGTTAATTGAGGACTCAGAGAAAAATTTAATGAATTTTAATTGTACATGTGTTTCTTTTATTTTTCCGTGTGCTGTCTAACACGTAGCCGATAAAATATTATATAATTTTAACTGCTGTGTTTTAAAATAAACATGTCCTAGCTTAATGATTTATTTATTTATTTAGTGTTCTGTCTGACGACAGGTCCATATGAACAGGATCCTTCCATCCTTTTCTCGGACTGGGACCTGTTCATATACGTTCTTGGCAGATGATCCAGAAGCGGTTTGCCATTGCCTTCTTCTGTGCGTGAATGGAGTAATTGTTGGGATGCCACGGAGAAACCGGGGAAGCTCCCGGAGGAAAACTCCGTGTTGCCTAGACCACGGCCTTGCCCAACACAAGTTATAAATTCGGGCACCGCCGGGAATCAAACCCGAGACCCCAGGATTACAAGGCCAGCGTTCTAACCGCTAGAACACCGCAGCTCGTGGCTTAATGATAACGTCAATAAATAAACCACAAATATTGCATATTGCAACATTTGTTCTCTCAGTTTCAAAGAAAACACAGATGATAATATTTGAGAACAAGGTGCTAAGGGGAAAATGTAGACTTAAGAGGGATGAAGTGGCAGGAGGGAAGAGAAATAATGAGCTTAATAATATACACTCTTTACCACGTATTATTAGAATTATCAAATCAAGAAAGATACTGTATGCGGGACACGCAGATGACGTAAGCAAAAAAGAATTTCGTATACACACTTTTACACTATCAACATCAAAGAAAGACCTAAATGTTAAATGACACTTTAATTACGCGTTGCATCTTAGAAAAGAAGAATATGAACTAGACTTATCCGAACACACCTGCATTCTACGTTGTTCCTAAGTTTAGTCTGGCAGAAATTTACGTATATTTCAGAGCTACTTCGTACTTCTGTCACCAGGACTCATCGTCTCTACGATAAACGAGCCACTGTCGTTACAAGGCGTACCTGCCCTCACTTGGACGTCTCTGCTGATGATCCTGCCGACGGCGTTGGACGCCACACAGCGATACACGGTGCTGTGGATATCCTGGCGGTAGGCCGCAGGTGGGAAGGGCAGAAGGACGAGGGTCCCGTTCCTTAGGACACGCCTGACACCGTGAACATCCCCCACCGAGGACCCGTCGACCGACAGCCAGTCCACCGAAGGAGGTGGACTTCCAGACGCCGAACAGTCCAGCCACCCGCCACTGGAGTTTGAGAATTCCAGCCTGGGTGGGGGTTCCAGAAGGAAGCTCGGACCGCGGAGATGAGAATCGAACCCCGCTACACTGCACATTAGTCCTGTAACACGTAATTGTAAAGTCGGTTTAAGGCTCCGTATTCGGATGTAATGTGCGCGTAATGAAGACGGAAAAGAGCAGAATAAACGAAGTTAAAATTAGAATCCAAAACCAAAACAATTACAGCGGAAGTAGACGTAAGATTTGAGGCACTTCACCCTTTAAAGCTAAGAGAGAGAGAGAGAGAGAGAGAGAGAGAGAGAGAGAGAGAGAGAGAGAGAGAGAGAGAGAGAGAGAGAGAGAGAGAGAGAGAGGAAGTGAGAGACACTTTATTTCTGGGTGGGGGAGAGAGAAAAAGCATCTTATTGTTAGAAGGTTCCAAGGCAATGCCCACTCGTCCTTCCGATAAGGATAGAATAATGTTGAAAACGTAAGAGCGATACACAGTCAGAGCTTGATAACAGGGACGGCTGGAATTTTATTTAGTTCTTAGTAAATGTTGAAATTATAATTTAAAAATTTAAGTAAGTAATTAAATTGCCTCCACTCTAAGGGGATATATTTTGACAGATTTAAATCGTGAATTTTAAATGTTATGGAAGGATGCTTTCGTGTTTTTATTTTAAGGTTATATTCCGAAAAAGCTGGGGTAAACCACACACAACTCTGTCACTGTAGCCGTTCTGCGGACCGGGATTATAACCCAGGACCTCCCAAACACGTATCAGGAGTACTAACCGCTCTATCTACGACGTTATGAACTTTGGTTTCAAATTATCAAGCTAAGTAGTGGCATGACAGCATTCAGTAAGTTTTTTTTCCTGTAAACCCGCGAAAAAGAACTCAAGATCAATGTTTTAGAGACCTTGAAGAGTAATTTGAAACAGGTAATGTGTGAACGCTGTTATTAGCGCCGTGTGAACTCACTGTCACTTCAATACAACACGGTGAGCGGTCTGTAATGGAAGTGCGCCAGGCAACAGAGCAAAGTTTCCTCGTTCCGAAGTTTCGAGTTCAAAGTTTCGACACTCCTTTCCCGATGCCCTTCACGTCTGTCATCTGCACGCTCCTCTTAGTATCCCTTGGTCACTCAAGTGCATACGCCTACCTTGCTTCCACTACAATACCTGAGATAGCGTATTTTTCGCAATTTGCATTTGATTACAAACACGTAACTCATTCCTGACTCTTACATACACCTTCACTGACACATTCGATTATTTTAACAAAAGCTAGCTTGTTATTAAGTTATACAAAACCTGACGATGACTGCATTCAGTCGAAACATGATGTGATAAGTGTTTTAAAATAAAAGTAAAGCTGTCCCGCTTTACGCCATATAGGCGCTTAGGGGGAGAGCCGGTATAGCTCCTACTCATTCTTCACCTCACCACTAGATGGGGTGAGTGGTTAGCGTCACGCTCCGGCCGTGCTTTACCCCCGGGAAAGGACCCCGGTACCCATTGGATAGGAGGCTGGGTGGGGCCCAGAAAAGGTCTGGACGCAGAGGCTGGAGGAAAAATCCTCTGCTTCCCGTCGGGGATCGAACCCCGGTCGTCGAGTCCGTAGTCAGTTAGTGTACTTACTGAGCTACGCCGACTCTATAAGATAAAATGACACAGATGAATATAAATAAATGATCCTTCGAAACCCTAAAATGCGCTAAATTAAAGATTTGAGAATCAGCGCTACCATAAAGAGTTTTTGAGCAGGTTAGCTGACCGACGCTGCTCCACGACTGGGAACGAGGGTTTCTAAATGATGACCGGTCACTTTGCCGTGGGAGAAATGAAAGAATTCATAACAACGAGTCGTAGCCGTGACGCAAATCTTTCTGTATCAGCTCTCCGCCCCATTTCATCTTCACCCCCAAATCTAAACTACATCGTAAGGGCCCTCGGCTATGAAGATTAATTATGCAAGCAAAGTTATATGAAACGAGGGCGCCTGTCAGTTAAAACACCCCATTCCACCGCGCCGAGTCGGGGCGGGGTACAAACCCTCCATGTGATTGATTGTAGTCGCGGAGCCGCGAAGTGTGAAATTCTCTGCCGCCATGTTTGCTGCGGGCAATGGACTGAAGGTTAGGTTTTGTGTACGGAAAGAGGAAGGCACGAAGCGATGATGAAGAAGGCGAAGTTGGAAGAGGGGACATAAAATGATGGTGAGTAGAAGAGAAGAGAGGTGATGGTAAAGAATGGGACAGAGAGAGTCAAGGAGAATAAAGAGGAAGAAATAAGGTTACAAAGACATAAACATCGAAGTATAGGGAATTTATTGTCGGAGGGAGACAGAGAAATATGGAGAATGATACACAAGGAGGAAAGAAGGGGCGAAGAATGACTGATGCTGTGTTCTCTATAACAGGGTTGTCCCAAAACTTTGATCAGAACGAAAGTTAAATGGAATTTTTATTAAACACAAGTGGCGAAAAAAAGTGTTTCTATTTTTTCGGAAAATTCTAAAGATCGGACCATCTACACTTCCAGGGCGTGATGATACTAAGCCTTAAGCAAATCTGGACCAAACCCAGACTTCTTAACCCATCTGTCAGAAAAGCGACCGAAAAGAATTACTTTTAGGGATTCATTAAAGTCACACGTCTTTTACAATAACCGCAGAATTTACGATACCTTGACAATTTTCAGAAAACCACTAATTTAGCGGATCAGATTCCTTGATAAGCTAATAATATCTCAACTGATAGACAAATCTCTCGCCTTTTATAGAACCCAAAGGTTCATTACACTACACATACGGCCCTGCCACCGGCCCCTATCCCAAGCCAGATTAATCCATTCCACACTATTTCCTTAACATCCATTACCTCGTATATTAACAATTAATTCTGCTCTATCGAAGGCGTTATCAGAGTCCGTGTTATTGCCTTACAATTTGCTTGTGTCCACTTCATAAGATCGTAGAACTCTGCAAACGGACCCTGTTATAATCTATAGGCCCATTATAGACTGTACCCAGCACTGAGTCTTCACCTAAACAAAGCCATAATATGTGTAGGATTTTAGGTTTTCACGGCGGTGAGTGTGAGGATGACCCCGATACGTGGTTATCAAAAATCTGTCTCAGATTATGCTCCTAATCTGAAAATTTCACTTTCTTTGAACTTGCTTTTAGACTAAGGATAACTCAAATCTGTCTGAAAATAGACAAGGAAAATTACAAAGCAATAATTTTGGTCGTTTTCAAGGTGATGATGGTAATGTGAGGTGAATTAAAAAGATCGATCTAGACATTGCTGTAGGAGCTCTGAGGAAAACTATGGAAAATCAGTAACCATAGTCGATGCCATATTAAAGATTTGAACCAAGTACCTCGTAAATGCCGATAAGACAAATTTTCGGTGTACTAATCTCCAGTGTTATAGCACAGTGATGCTCAGTTTGCGGAGATGCGTCCATTGGTACTGATTACGCTTTGATTTTACTCAGTGTTATTCTAGATAGCACTTTTATACAGGACCAAAAATAAAATTATTTCTCTGTTCATGACGTCTGATGTTGGCAAAGTTATCTTTATGTAGATGGCTTGTAGACCATTTTTTTTCACATTTAATTTTAAGGCCAGAAACCCACTTCAGTCTTAAATGTTCTGGAAGATTATTCGTCTACAGTACAATAGAAGACAGTCTAGCTGAGAAAGTTGTGTTTCTTCGCTTACATAATAAGTCCGCGAATATGATACTTATCTTTTGACCGAGGTCTTTATGACTTTCATTAATATTTAAACTAGGCCAAGACTTTTTCCTCTAACGCCATTGCCTGCTCAGATTTTAGTGTAAAATACATGCGCTATTCGACTCCAAAAACTTCGACACAAGCAACAGAGTTGTTAAATACTCTCAGAATCATAACACACATCTCATTATACACTTTAATTAGCTTACTGCTCAGTTGTATACAGACTGCGTGGAGTTTTGCATTTATGCCCCATATACTTTAAAGCTGAAACAGACAGAGGCAGATTCACCTTTACCCTTATCTAATTAAGGTCGAAGCAACTGCGTAACGTAAGAAATTCAGGAAGTAAATAGGGAACATAGTCTGTTTAAAATAAACACAAGTTAATTGCACGACAGGCTTTTTGGATGAAACGGGATTAAAGTTTCACATAACAAACAGCCTGTGTGTAAGGAGAGGCGGTATGTAATCCTGCAAAATATTTACAGAGCTTAGGCGTTTTCGTTTCGTGGTGGTTTATTGGATTGCACTATTAAGGGGAGCACAAGCGCTGAATTAAAGAATAATAAACACGAAAACATGGGCCCCAAGAAAGTGAAAAGACTAGAAATTTGTGAAAAAGAGACTTTCAAACGTAGATAAAAAAGGTAAATAAGAATAAAGACCGACAGAGACAACAGGAGATGTCGTGACCCACTTCTCCACGCGAAGTCTGACAGAAACAACCAAAATCTCATTAAGATAGTCGGTTTTACGGCGAAACGAAGCTACGCCCTGAAAATGGAAGCAGTAATAACCACCGAAACGTCGACCACAACGAGATTAAACGTCGCAGCATCCAATCTTAATGCCGTGAGAACCTAAAATCTCACACACAGTTTATATTTCTCTCATACGATGAGAATTTCACACCATCCAATATAATGGCAAGTTAGATTTGTTTTCTATGGTAACCAACATGGACGTGACTTTATATGCTGTCCCCCACAAACAGACACATACCTTCCACATTATCGTGCAAAGTCTGTGATATAATGTTCAGTTTTTATATTTTCCATATTACTCGGTGTGGTCCACATTGACAGAGCATTATCGGTTCAGTACACAGCACTTACCTGGTGGTATTGCTGGTTCATATAAATTGAAAACGTTTGTGTAAATATTACCTAGTTTATATAAACAGTAAATTGTTCGCACGTCAGTGAACTTGCTATCAACAGATAAAAAAAGCTGACTTTAAACCTTCCTCATGTTGGTTTATCATTACTTTGCACTACAAATCCGCGTGTTTAAAGAATGCTTCCCGAATAACTATTTAAACCATAGTGGTACTTTCATTAACCACCTATTTTAGCATTCAATAACCTTGAATTTTTTACCACAGAGGGTATTTATGTGTTTCGTATAAATCTCAAAATAAACAGCGATTATATCTTTAAACAGCGTTAACCAGTTGACATTTGTAATGGTGAGGTGTTGTGTTTTCTTTGCGGTAAGAACTGATTATTTTATATTCAGAAGACTTCGCCTTTAAACTAAAGACTGAAACGTACAACTTTACCATTAGGATCTGATTATGTTAAAACGTACAGAATGGTCTCGGTTCCAGAAGGTGGGCGATCAGTTCCACGTGAAGTAAAGTTCGTCGTGGAGGTGAAAAAGGATTGGAAACTACTCTCTCGCCCATGGATTCCACGCCGCATGTCCGAAACAAATCCTAAAACTCTTGATTGAATGAACACAGGCATATGTCGCAAATACCCAGACCTGTTAACGCGATAAATGTGTCCTCCATTACTAAAAATAGGGTATCTAGGCTAGAAATGATTGTTCGCCTCGTGGCACCTCTCATGTTTTCTTTCATTTGTCAATTTTCTTAGGGAACTATTTGCTTCTCCCTCGGGGATTTCCTTCTTGCGAATTTCCACCTGCCAGACGTTCTATGCAGGAATCAGACAGGAGAGAGACAGCCTGATTGATGGTGGTTCGGTAGGATGAGCTATTGATCGTTTTGTGCTCATAATGGCACCTTATTATGTTCATATAGAAAGCACATCGTTCACAACTTCGCATTCTGTTTCAAGACGTTAGCTTCTCGAGTTGTCATTTGTTTGATACGTTCAGCGGCCGTCTCCATCTCATCTGCGCGTGTGTGTGAGTTTACCAGAAAGTTCTGAGATCACGTCGACTGTTACACGGACGGAAATTACAGCCCTGAACTCTGTACCACACATACATTTCCATTCCTCATTAACCATATCAAAACATCTGCTGAGGCCAGTTAGTCATTCTGATATAAAAAGTACGTAAAAATTTATCCTTCATATATAAAGCACCTAAATAAGACTACGTTAAATAATTCTCAAACAACACAGCTCAAATCCCTAAGGAACGTGACAGATCCTATAATTGCTGGTTTACGGCAGAAAAATGTGACCCTTAACAACAACAAAAATAAACTCTACCCGTCTAATAAGCCTAAATGTAAGAGACCAAAAAATAAGAACTTTTATGTCAAATAATTAAGACAGCGTAGCAGAAGGAAAGTGGGTGACAGTGGCGTTTAAATTTAGGGGCTGTTCTTCTGCGTTGTGGCACCGTGCAGACTCGTAGTAACTTCAAGAACTGAAGACGTTTAAATTTATCTTGGGACATTTTTCAACAGCCCTATTTATCCAACTCCTCGCTCAGATAATCGGCAAATCGCGCGCCTTTCATAAAATCCGAAAGGTTCATTACCGTGTTCACGACAGCCGCCAGATGAATCCCATCCACAACCTAAAATCCTATTTCTTTAAGATCCATCAAAGTTATCACCTTATTTTTACCAAATTCTAAGTCGTTTCCCGAACAAATATTATGGACTCTTGTTTTGACTGTCAATCCGTGCTTCATGTCTCGCCCATCTAATTTTCCAGCATACAATCACCTTAATTTTTTTTCGTGAAGTACAAATTACAGAGTTATTCATTATACATATTTCAATTACCCTATTATTAAAATCATACAAACACTTTACACACGTCGGAATTAGAAGCCAGGAAGCCCATTTCGGACGACTGAAAATCTCATCTTCAACGACATTCTGATAACACTGCTTTAAATAAATTAATCAAAAAAAAATTCTGACCCCTCCCAAAAGAAAAAAATTACAGAGCCTCGTCGGTTTTCAAATTACTGAGTAAAAAATAAATGTTGGTGACCACACTGGAAGATAGGTTCAAAGGTCCTTTATAAAGCGCTTTCCATTGACAGTGTGTCAACATGAATGGAAACGCAACTCATAAAAATGTCTGATGTGTGTGTGTTCTCCTGCAAATTAAAATATACGCAATCTCGCGGTCACCTTCTGGCTAGAATGGGGTTTCGCTTTGCTTCTGTCTCATCGTGTGGCACGGAGACCCGTTTTGTGTTCCCATCTCTGACGTCATATATACATGGAATTAATATCTGTTTGAAACAAAATTTACGTATCATAATGAAACAAGCGCTTTATTTTACGATCCTCTGTCAGTGTAATGTTTGAATATGGACCTGGCGACTGGTTTCTATCCCCGGTAGGGGCAAAATCATTTCTTCTAGCTTCTGCGTCTAGAAAAGGTCTGGGGCCCGCAAAGTCTCCTCTTCAATTGGAAGAGTTCAAAGCGCTGATCACCTACCACCATCTGGTGCCGAGGTCAAGAATAAGTAGGAGCTGCACGGTCTCTCCCCACAAGCGCTGCTACGGCGTGTAGCGGAACAGCTTTACTTTTCGTTACTTTACTCTATTTTATACGGTGAACCCGTGGTCCCCGATCCACAAGTTGATAATGGAGGAAACGTTCCACAATTATGGAAATTAGCTGTGAATATGTTGAATAAATGTTTGCGAACAGCCGACAATGGATGGTCCCCCAGTTTGGTGGTTGGACGGGTGTGTCTTAGAAAGACTAACATGTTACACAAAATGTTAAACACTATCCCGAAGTTGATTTGTTACTGTCGTTTCCAAATTCTTCATGTTTTAAATGTATTTATTAATTATATTTATATAAATTCTCCTGATTAAACATAAATGCTAACCAAAAATTAAACGATGGATAGAACCGTCGCCATCAAGACAAGAAATATAATCTGTATTCAAATTAACCCTTTAGAGCCCAAGCTAGTCCGTCAAAATGCAGGGTTACTGTATGTTGAAGTACGTGGTGCATATAGTTACCACTGGGCTTTAAAGGGTTAAGAAACAAATAAATTCATTTTAGACTACCGCTGGACTCAGTCCAAGTAAAAACCGAGGACAGAACCCTACACTGCGTGCCTGTGGCTTTCCATCCATGTTTTTCATACGCTTTCATGGTCTCATGCTAGTATAATAACGTTCACAGTTCGCTCCATTTCTCCATCTGAGCTTTAAGGCTCATTCAGTGTTCCAGCGTCTCATGGTAGCTTCTGGTTAACTAATATCTGTTCCCGTCAGTCGCTATGTGGCCTGGAGCAGAAGGTCCCGAGGGAGAGAGGGGGTGGGGTGGGGGCGGACGTCCTACAAGCTGCTCGGGACAAAGTTCGAAGCACGTGGTGGGACAGATTCGACGCTCACTGTCTGGACTTAGTAATGAAGAAACATACGCATTTCGGGTAAGGGAGCCAAAGGGATTTTAAAGGGGAATGTCAACTCTAAAAATGAAGAACACAGTGTCTCCTCCTATTCTGATTGGTTTGACCGCGTTGTATTAACAGCAACGTTATCTGTCGGCAGTGGACGGAAGTAAAATCCCAAATCAGGTACGTAGGTTTGTGTTGTGTTATTTCCTAATAAAAACACGCGACAAAATGAAAAAAATTAAATCAGCGCCATCTATTAACGAGTAAATAGCATCGTATTTTTGGGGGAAAAAATCATGAATTATGTGTCATAGATCTGTATGCAAAGAAATGCATCATTTGTTGAAAATTTCATTCTATTTGGTATCATATTCCTTATTAAATGATAAACGTGAGATGTGCTAAAAGTATTACGTCCCATGATTGGTACAGTCTGTCTAAAATTTATGAGCTTTCTGGTTAACCCTTCAAGACCCAGTGATAACGATGTACACCGCCGGCATTAACAATGAGGAATTCTGGATTTTTCCCACAGTGTATTTATGGGCTTCATATGATTTTTTAATAAACAGCTATTAATTCCTTGTACGAGATTTACAGATTGGTCGTTGCCATGGAGACGTTTGTATTTTATTTGAGGTTCGTTCGCATTGAACATTTAAATACGTATAGTTTAGACGTGCGTTGGCTTAGAGGGTTAAAGTTTCATTCATGACAGTTCCGTGCAAATTTCAAGAGAGAGAGAAAAGAGTTCATCTTGAATGCCGTACGCACCCTTACAGCAGGAAGTCATTACTGACTGAATTGGAACTCGTAGTGCGTGCACAAAGCTGTGGACCCAAACACGACTGACAAATTCATAAGGGCGATGAGGATTGAGAGGGTAAACTTGGTTGCAGATGTTCAAATATTGTAATTTGACTCGGCCTTGAGCCACGCTGGACCAAGTATGAATTATGGGACACGCAGAACTACGAATCCAAATCAAGGACTGAGATAACGTCGATGTGCAGATGTTCCGAACAGGACGGGAACTTGTTTTCTGAAAGTCTTTTGCTATTTCACATATCTCATTAACCCTGGATTTAATTGTAGCAGTAAATATACAAATCTAATCTTCGGGAGCTAATGTTACTACACACTCAGACACAACAGTTACTGTATTTATTTATTTATAATTTATTTAATGACATTGTAAGGGTTAACCGCCATGGTGGACTAGCGGTTAGAACGCTGGCCTTGTAATCCTGGCGTCTCGGGTTCGATTCCCGGCGGTGCCCGAATTTATAACTTGTATTGGGCAAGGCCGTGGTCTAGGCAACACGGAGTTTTCCTCCGGGGGCTTCCCCGGTTTCTCCGTGGCATCCCAACAATTACTCCATTCACACACAGAAGACGGCAATGGCAAACCACTTCTGGATCATCTGCCAAGAACGTATATGAACAGGTCCCAGTCCGAAATCCTGTTCATATGGACCTGTCGTCAGACAGAACATTAAATAATAAATATTGTAAGGGTTACTCATCTTCCTGATGATGGAAGCAGTTAGCACATATGAAAGAGGTCAGTGTCAACGAGATTACACAGGGCAATATTCCAGTAGGCCGTCATGGGAACCTGACATCTCACTGAGACACTTGATTTGAAGTTGACAGGGAGCTCCATCTGAAAGCATATTCTGTCGTAGCTATTTTCGCCATGAAGACTTCTTCTGGGTAAGATCTCTTACGCACGTATTCGGTATATCAAGAGCCTAATGCTCCTAAACCCTGTCTTCTCTTCTTTCAATGACCCGTCGTCTTTAGTTTTGATTTGTTACTGTCTTGCTAGCCTCTCACTTCACCTTCTTCTTTCCACCCTTCGCCTATCCTTCTTTATCTCTCCCAGTTACTTTTGTTCATTTTCTTTTCCTGCGTTTTTAGATGAATATACAAGCAAATTTATTCTGCTTCTTTCATGGGCGCTTTCTTGCTGTGTTTCATGCAGCTTATTTTAATTTGTTTCGCCTTTGTTTTCAAATTCCTGCTATTTAAATTTCGTATTTTTCTACTTCTATTCTTTCAGCCATATAATTAATATAATATAATTTCTTCTTTCCTTTGTTTTCAGTTCTGTTTTGTATTATCTTCCATCAAGTCTTCCTTAATCAAGACCGAATAGACCAAAAAACGCATCGACTATATTAGATTACCAATTAAATAACAAAAATGAATTTTAACATAGCTTCAAAACTAATATTCAATTACATACACACACGTAGCATATAATTTTCCAAAACATATTAAATATATTCATATCTTTTTACTCTAGTATGAAAATAAAATTGATATAGCGAATAATATGAGATCTCAGGTTCTCAAGGCTGTGTAAGCGTCAAGGTTAGTCTACTAGGTTGTAATTCTGGGGCGGACCAACCCTGAAGATGGAATCAGTATGTTTCTCTAAAGCGTTGGTATCCACGTACAAATCCACACACGGTGTAAAATGGCAGAAGACCAATATCGACTAGGTACTGTAAGTATGAAGAGGAATGAAGGATCATAGGTCGTGATGAACGATGACAGTCAGGAAACAGAAAGGAGAGGCAGTGAGCGTAATCTCTCTTGTGCAGGGAGCGTTACCCTTGGCGGGAGAGACAATTTAATATACAAGACATTACTTTTGGAAATACTTTTACCAGAAAGAAAAGATCTATCCACAAAGACACCGATAATTACTTGTGTGAAGAGGAAAACAGAAGAGAAGTGTTCATAAAATGGTGACGTAGCCAACGAGAAATATTAACGAAGACAATGGACTGGAAGAAAAAACAACAACAGCGCATCACATCTCTGAATAACTGCGCGCTATGTAAAGTTTCCTGATATCTACTCATATCTGCGAAGCCAGTAGTTGCTCAGCTGATCAAGAAATACTCCTTTTATGGATGCCTCAGGTTCCCTGATCCCCGTCCTGAGCCAGACGAATCCAATCAACAATCTCATATCCCTATTCCTTTACCCAGATAAAACCAAGATTTAGTAAGTACAGAACCGAATACAACATTCAACACAAATCAATAAATCACTGCGTGTACAGTCACGACTACTTTGCATTTCTTTATCTGTTTCTTGTCTTATATGTCACTTCTATTCCTCGGTAGTTTATTTTTTCTTTCATTCTTTTAACTTATCTTCATTTCTTTTAAATTTATTCGTCCCTGTTTTAGTCACTATCCTGTTCCTATTTATTTGTGCCTGCGGGCCTCCGTGTTCCTCGTTTCTTTCTGCAATCTCATCGTCGCCTTTGACACGGCTGCTCTATCCTCCTCCTGTCCTCCTACTGGAGTGACGTCAACATGGCCGCCACCCTGCTTCCTCCCAGTAGATCCCACTGTCAACGACTACGACGGTGGCTGTCTTCCAATTTCCCCCCGTCGTAATTTCCGCTCAAGTTTCTCGTGGCTGATTCCCCGTCATAACTCGGCAGTCTGCTGGCATGGCAGCGAGAGAAAATAAAGCGGAATGGAATAAACTCCACAAGGGCTCAGAGTAGAATAAACAGGCGAAAATGAAAAAGAACGGAACGTTCATGGTAGAAAAGTGGTAAATGAAAGAAAGAAAAATATGTATATATATTTATAACAAAACCGGGTGTCCATAAATTAGCGAACAATCTGAAGGGCGCGTAATAATTTATTTATAAAACTTAAGAAACACTTATGTATGAACTTCTGTGGCAACCTGTGAAAAACCTTTAGTGTTGTGCGACTGTTTTGTATAACATGAGTTTTCCTTAAGTGTCATAAATAAATAACTACGCGCCTTTCAAATAATTTGCTAAATTACAAACACCCTGTATACATATATTCTCATATGGACACAAAATATAAATTGGTTTATATTATTTCTAGTTTATTTTTCTTTCTACACACGATCTAGAACAGCAATATGCGTGCATGCCGAAGGAACAGTCCCATTGGAAGCACAGAAATAGTTTTGAACAGGAGCAAAAACTCGACTGTCTTTCCGCAATAAAAGCTTCAAGCTAGAGGTTCCCATGTTTCGATTCTCTGCCATGAAACTGTCGTAAAACAAGCTTCAAATCCAGAGAGAAACTGCGATAAACTGCAAGCATGGCGCGAACCTGAAATTGCACAGGACTGCCCACTAAATGTATTTACAGCTCATGTTTTACGGCTAGCTTCCGTAAGCAGAAGCAAACGCATTTTTATTTTATTTTCGGGTGTTTAACGTGAAACTCTAATCTTAAACTATGGTCTATACTTATTCGGGTAAGGGACAATTAGCGTTCCGTAGTCGTCATGGTAACTATCAAATTATTAAACGCTATTTCGCAGAACTGAACAGTGGATTTGAGTACAGGAATTGAAATGACATGGCTCAACAGGATATTAAACGTGTTTGAATTGTTAGCACAATAAGAGTAAAATTTATTAAAATGCATAGTAGAGTTTCATTTAATTTAAATACGAATATTAATGTGAGTTGCCTATTCAAACAATTGTGTTTATTGGAGCTGATATAGGATAGCTATGTTCATCATTATATTTGGTGAAATATCTATTATTTTGAAAGAAAATCACTAAATTAACTTAAAAGCTTTAACTCCAAACAACACGTTGTAAATTACTCTCAAGTTAGAGTACGGATGAAATTCTCATCACGCGATGTTTACTGCAATGTTGGCAGACAATCTTTATCAATTGTCTCTGTTCTTAGAAATTGTAATCTCGCCCCATCAATTCCTGTAGGGTTACCAAGTGGCTGGGGAGGAGGGTGGGGTGAAACAGACCAATGCCTAACATAGAGTTTCATGTTATATTTAGGTAATGGAACCAGCAAACAATGAAAAATTTAGCCTCTGCGTAACATTGTTTATGCTTAATGAACAGATGGTCTGGATGGAATCTCACTTGAATCGGTTTGATTTCATTGTTTTAAACTGCTAATAGACTATGTTATACGTATACAAACTAGAATATTATTATTATTATTACTCGAAGAATTTCTTACTTAATGTCAGATTCTATCAGATAGGCTTATAACAGACTTACAAACAATAGTTTATTCTTTAAGATCTGGGGTTCTCAAGGCAGTCAACAATGTTGTTCTGGGTTGCGACGCCATGTTAACAGAAGGCCTGAAGATGGAAACAGCATGTTTCTCCGAAACGTTGGTTTCTACCTACGAATCTACACGGAAGAACAACATAGTAATTTTTCAGACGTAATTTTTACGTAATTATAGATCTCACAGAAGACTTTAAACTACGTAAAATGCGAGTTGTTTCCGTTTTCTTGTAAACGGTCGATTCATCTCTGTAGCTTACATTTATAACTTGATGGCAATAATAAGTTTCGTTTTTGTCAGAATTTTGTTATCTTATCTTTCCTCTGCGGGGCGAACTATCTAAGTGGTTATGACGGTGAACAGAGAACTCCCAAGTTACCTCGTTTCATCCAAGAGACTGTCACAGAACTAAATTGGATATAATTTTAAAAAAAAACACAATACTAGAATAAAAATGCATGCAAATACGCATCAAATTATGTACTAAACGCCACAATCGAAAATGTGGTTTCAAAATCTGAGAATGGATGGTCCTAGCGTGCCTCCCCATGAATCCCACAGTGGGCTCAAATATTTCGTAATTTCTGATTGTTCACATTACAGTTTTGATCACCTGCTATAATAGACCTTGGTTGGTATAATTCTGCATAAACAAACATTATTCCAATTGCTAATCAGTTATTTGTCATTCTTAACTAAAGTTCCAATTACTAAATCCTTTAATTTACAAATTTTAATAGTGTACAGAAATTACAACTTTAATTTTTTTGAAGGGCATAGGCTGAAATTAAGAGTTTAATAATTTCCAAGAGAAGTAGAAGATGGCTGTCTGATGGAGGCAATAAACACCCCAGAAACGTCGGGAAATTTTTAAGAAGACCACACAGCGCAAAATCCCTAAGGACCAGAAATATCACTTCAGTGTAAGTTTGTTGTAGTATTTCACATCTTCTACAGTACAGATAATAATGAAGGAGATTAAAAACAGAAATTTTGCATATTCTTAATTATGTTAACAGATGTTTCGTTTCCAGAGGTGTATCACCTGTTGTGACAGTTTATAATGACTTACACATCTCTGGGCTGATATTTTAATAACTTCGGACATTTTAATGTCGCTAACAATGCCAACATGGCGGGCACTTAACGGTTTGACGTTATTCCAGTGACGTCTATCAACGTCAGCGAGGATTTATCTCACAGGCTTCAGATGTAATTTGGCAGTAAACATCTCTGACGTTTACTTCAATGGCATAGAGTCGCTAGTTGATTCAGTTCATAGAGTCTGAATAGGAACAATTTATCTCGCAGGTCTTACGTGGTGCTACAGTTATATGGAATTCAAATCTTCTTCAGAATAATGCAGATTTAGAGAAGCTATTCGTTTGCAAATGTATTTACTTAAGTTGCGTTTGTAAAGAAACTGCATTAAACAAACACTGAAGGATTGTAGCGCTGGTGTGTTGAATCCATATTCAAATAACTTCTGTCTGAAGACTGTTCACTGCTTAAAGAAAACTGGGAATATGTGGATCTTAGTGCGTCTTTAAAAACGTATTATTCCCTCCAATCTCTTAATTTATATCAACGTTTTGCTTAATTATTTGTTCAAGAGCAGTTTAAGTAAAGAATATTGTTGGTAACAAAAAAGAGACCTATCATGCCAAACTAAATACTGATTATTAGCAAAAATACTCATCTGACGAAGAAGATAAAATTGCAGCTATGAATCTTAAACATTTCAGTAACATGTTAACAACAATAAGTATTGAAAAGTTTTTCACAATAGTCCAGAATATGTTTTTTAAAATATGGTAAAAAGTATCAATTGTTTCAAGACTACCAGCTATTATAAATAAATTTAAGGTAAAAAAAAATAACACTCTCATCACAGGGAATCAAACAATCGTGCTCTACCTCATCGAATTTCAATTAATTTTAAACGAATTTTAAAGAATTCCAAAAAAGAGTTAATTATGCAAGCAGCTAACAGAATTAAACCATGGCAACGCACCCAACTCAAAATCTCGATACTCTAACAGACTTTCCTTTGTTATAAGTTTCTCCAGACACCCGACTACTATATCTTCTCCCATCACCCATTCATCGCCTTAGAACTTCAGCATTTGATACAGCGTATCATGATAGGTGAAATCACAAGCCCACAACCAAATCCATTAACTTCTCGAGAATCAAAACGCAAAGCAAACATAATCCATTTTTCCTTGAACACAGACATCGCTGTATCATTCCTCTTATAACGCAGATTACAGTCTTATGCTTTGTTCTGTTCCATTTCCCGGACTATGAATGGATGAAGGGGAAGGGGAGACAGGGGAGAATGAGTTTGAACTTTACAAGAGGTATAAAGCTTCTCTCTCTTCTGTTGGTCCATTGACACAAAGTAGAGACTGCGTGGCTTCGCTACTAAGTCTCCCTTCACCGGCAAGTGGCTTTGTCCCAGTTCTAGCCTCTTACGTGTGTCCCAGCTTCTGAGGAATTAGCGCCATCTTCTTGCGGCTTCCGGGTCCTCGGACAAGTAGACTATTTGCCTTTGTTCACGTCCTAATGATAACTGGTGGAGACCCTTCCTGCCTCACCATCGTGGTTTAATTTGAACTCAGTTTAACAGAACAGCATGCCTAAGTGTCGATGTTGGACTTCTGGTTCGCAGCGTCGTCGTGGAGACTTGTTAAGGAGGAACTTACTGTCTCTAACTCCAGGGCTACAATAGAAAAAGACCTCTGAAGATGATAGTAGTATGTTTCACCAACATCTACATTTTCACTCTCACGAGAATCTGAATATCAGTAAACCTAAATGATTTCTCTGCTCACCATAATTTTTTTATCTCATGAAATTAACATTCCCAGCATCTAGAAGAAATTTCTTTCATAGTACCCTTATAATAGGCCACGGCAAATTCCATCAATATCCCTCCCACTTCATCGTCCAATCATTTGACGTTACGAACCTATGAAGTCGACACAATCCATCGTGGAATAAAACATGACAAAAACAGTACATTTCTTTCTCAATGTCACTTTATCAGCTTTGGCTACATATTTATCGCCATTTTGTTCTTATACATGGAATTTTGTACCAGCGTCAAACAAGAGGTAATAATTAGCGTCAGAGGTACAAGCGTGTGACGCGCAGAGTCGAGAACGTCACAAGCGTCATGACAAGTTACGAATGTCACAAAGGCAAGGCGAGGTGCTGTAAAATACATGCGGGCATTTCATTGTCTCCGCGAACAAACACACCTGTCATTCCGAACACATGCAGGTGGCATTTTGTTTGTGGGTAGGGACACCAATTATTTAAACGTCTACTTTGATTTACAGAGGCAAAATCCGATATCATCTTGTTTATCTCACGCACTTCGACCCATGGCTTCGTACCCTGGACCCCTGTCATTACTTGTAACTGACACTGACTTGAAATTTCACTGTCGTGTTTAAAATGCTTGTTTACAAACATGGGAAATTTAGTCTCTTCATCTCTAGCAAAAAACATTCCAGTACACTGACTACCAGTTAAACGAGAGATGTGACAGGATCTTGGAGAAAATTACAGAATTAGGAGCTTCATAACATAAAATCATCAAATATTTTTAGTCAGATCAGATCAAGAGGATGAGATGGCATCTTGGAAGCGTAAGATGGAATAATTGATACATACGTCTATGATTATGCCCACATTTCACGAAAATATTAATCCGGAAAATGTAAATGTAAGCTGGAAGATAATATTAAACTGGATACTAGGTACATGATATATGAAAGTGTGGACTGGATTTTAAACTGACTTTTATAAACATGATAATACGCCATTAGCTTCAAGATGCTACTTATTCTTCTGGGATGCTGTCCCGCGCAATCTGGTAAAAGCTTACCGACGTTTCAGAGATGATTGCTGCCCGTTATTAGGACAGTAAAATATAGGAAACTAAGCTGGGCTGGGCACACAGAAAATAATGAGATAGACATGGAGATAATTTTGGAAAATGGTCATTTGCAAGAAACAGACTTAGTTTTGAAAGTGAAGTTCAGACATTCAGAGAGGAGAATATGATATTATTAAACTTCATACGTAAGTAGTGAAATATGTGACATTCGATAGGTCTGTGTATAAAAAAGGGCGAAATTGACGAGTAATGCATTATCAGACTCAATTTTATACTGATATTTCCAAAAGACATTTAGTTTCATAAACTATTCGTTAGGAAACTCAGTCAGCTGAACAAATTACGCGGAAGGCGAAAGACAGAGTGCAGCGATTCGAACCCTTACTTCTGATATGGCACTAACAGCTCGGATCATGAAGCAGTCAGTGTTTTCTGTAGGAAAGACGACGCAATATTCTAGATTTAAATTTCAAGGGTGTCAGAATCAGATAAACCTTGCGGCCCTTCGAAGGGAAAGTCTGTAAAGCCTCCAGTGGCTTTCCGTGTGTAAGTCAGCATTCTCAGCACACAAAAAAGCTCTTTGGAGCAGCTACTGACTATCGACAACCAACCAAAGTTTCTCTACTTCCCTGCAGGCAAACCACAGGCCTTTTCGCTTCCTTTATAGTCATTATGCATGGCGAGTGAAATTTATAAAGTGTCACTGCATGTTCCAATAATAAATAAATACAAAGTAAAAAAAAAGTGACAATAAATCTTGTGCAGACTTCACACACACAAAACACACACGCGCGAGACAAAGCAACTACCCAGTCATTCTTCATCGCCAAAAAGGCAATCTTCTACAACACAGAATCTTCCTGTCAGCCTTTTTAATTTGCGTCCTCTGGCCGTTGCTACGAGACCTTAAAGCATAACAATGCAAAACTGATCTATGTCCATTTCTATTTCACAGTTACGATATCTCATGAGATTTAATGCCATAAACAATCTGTTTGGTAAAAGCGTAAAGTTATCTCCAACTCGCCATATAGGCGCTCAGGGGGAGAGGTAGTATAGCTCCTACTCGTTCTTAACTTCGGCAACAGATGGGGTGAGTGGTTAGCGTCACGCCCCGGCCGTGCTTTAACCCCGGGAAACGACCCTTGGAACCCATTGGACAGGAGGCTGGGTGGGCTCCAGAACCGGTCTGGAAGAAGAGGCTAGAGGAAAAATCCCCTGTCCCTGTCAGGGATAGAACTGCGACCGGCCGGTCCATAATCAGACTCTTTCCTGACTGAGCTACCCGGATCTTAAATATGCTAGTATAAGGTCAATAATACAACCGGGCACAAAAGCTATGACCAAGCTCTAAATTCGTGTGCTTTATTGGGGCTCAAGAAGTCCCAAACAGTTCCAGAAACTAGAACAAAACGTTTTGAAATTCAAACTAGGGATGAGAGGTGTCCTGAAGAAAGGAGACGACTTACTGTCGCAGAAGAATGTTCCTTCGCTGTATACAGAACAAGAACACGACACACATTTAAAATTATATTCAAATTTTACATGGTCACCACAACGCAACGACTTGTTTTACATACTCCATCTTATCTCACGTCAGTTTCTATTCAGAACAAAATTCCCTTTCACAGTCTTGTATCAAGATAGGGTTCAGATATAAGACGCTCTGTGGAAAAAAAAAAAAAACGCTGAGTAACCGATTTTTGAAGCTGGTGGTACATATGGTTACCATTGTGGTTCAAAGGTTTAATTATCATACAGCATCCGAGGTAGGCGAACAGTGGCAACTAACAAACTTCTGACTGAAATAAGTTATAATTAACTTAGGCTATTTTTAGTTGTATATTTTCTTACGTGTTTAAAGCAAAAATGTTCCGATACACGCCATGGAGGCGCTTAAGAGGAGAGCGGTTACAACTCCTACGCATGTTTGACCTCGGTACTAGATGGGGGTCCGCTTTACGCCAGAAAAGGATCCCCAGAACCTATTGGATGAGAGGATACGTGGACCACAGAGCTAGTTCTGACGCAGTGGCTAAAAAAAGTCATCACATCCACCGGTGATCGAAAGATGGTCGTCCAGTTCATAGTCAGACACTGCACTGACTGAGTTGTACCAACCTATTTTTTTATCGCACGTTATAAACATATTTCATGCGTAGAACAACAATTACCTATATTCAGTAAAGAGTTCATTATTTTAATATATTAAGGTGGATGTTCTTATTTGTATTGGATGTTGTAAAACAGTTTCAAGTTACAATATCTAGATCATTATCATTTATAGCAGTGGTATTCAACCTTTTTTGTTCGCGTACCCCCAGATATAATTTCTCTTCAACTTTCTACCCCCAAAGTTGTTGGTGTATAATTGAAGTTATACATAGTATATAATCTACATCTAAAATAAATTAAATAAATTACATTACTGATTATTCAGTGTTTATCATAAAATATATATTTTTTTTTAAATTTCACGTACCCCCTAAGATGTCTTCGCGTACCCCCGGGGGTACGCGTACCACAGGTTGAATACCACTGATTTATAGCACCGTCGTTAAATTTCAATACAAACGGATTTCATTGTTGAGAACGCAAAGAAACACAAATACAGAGACATATACTAAGTTTTGTGTGTTTTAATTTTCCATTGTTCCCTAGGACGCTAATGTTCCATACGAGTGAAAATGAGATAAGAGTGGTAATTAAAAAAACAAGTAAAAACCTACAATAATTGAGTCACAAAGAAAAGTGGACAGACAATTGACTATCGAAGAGCAATCTGATTGCAATTCTTCACGGTGTGAGCGCTGCTAACCTACAGCCAGTTATTACAGGACTGACATAATCACATTTCACTAAAAACAGAGAGAAAATCTATACTGAATTCCACATTTTTTTCCCCATTTGTTGATGTCCAATAACAACAATGCACTCGCCGAAACCAAAATAGGGAGATGGCATACGAATTTGTTCCAGTAATGGATGACCGTAACTCGATAATTTAAATTATTTCATGTCTGTGATGTTGATTACAGAAACAGCTCAAAAATAAGGGAAAAAAGCAAATTCAGGCGTATTCCAATCAACATTTATCGATGTTAATAACGTGATATTGATTTCCAATTTTGTATTTCACTGTATGTTTCATACTGTGTATGCATGTCAACCATCAATTACAACAGAACGACTTATAAAAGATTGGATGGAGATAAATATATATATATGTACATATGGACGAAATAATATATGGATGGGCGAAAAGAGAGCAAAAATAGAGTTGCATTCTATACTGTGCAACGTAGATACTTATAGCACCGTCGTTAAATTTCAATACAAACGGATTTCATTGTTGAGAACGCAAAGAAACACAAATACAGAGACATATACTAAGTTTTGTGTGTTTTAATTTTCCATTGTTCCCTAGGACGCTAATGTTCCATACGAGTGAAAATGAGATAAGAGTGGTAATTAAAAAAACAAGTAAAAACCTACAATAATTGAGTCACAAAGAAAAGTGGACAGACAATTGACTATCGAAGAGCAATCTGATTGCAATTCTTCACGGTGTGAGCGCTGCTAACCTACAGCCAGTTATTACAGGACTGACATAATCACATTTCACTAAAAACAGAGAGAAAATCTATACTGAATTCCACATTTTTTTCCCCATTTGTTGATGTCCAATAACAACAATGCACTCGCCGAAACCAAAATAGGGAGATGGCATACGAATTTGTTCCAGTAATGGATGACCGTAACTCGATAATTTAAATTATTTCATGTCTGTGATGTTGATTACAGAAACAGCTCAAAAATAAGGGAAAAAAGCAAATTCAGGCGTATTCCAATCAACATTTATCGATGTTAATAACGTGATATTGATTTCCAATTTTGTATTTCACTGTATGTTTCATACTGTGTATGCATGTCAACCATCAATTACAACAGAACGACTTATAAAAGATTGGATGGAGATAAATATATATATATGTACATATGGACGAAATAATATATGGATGGGCGAAAAGAGAGCAAAAATAGAGTTGCATTCTATACTGTGCAACGTAGATACAAGGAAACTGCTTTTATGTTAGTACAAATCTTTCAGGCATTTTAATCGATTTCGTAATACATTTTAAACATTTGTGACACAGCGTTTATATACATGTATTTTCCCTAATATAGTTTCAGATACGAAGCTTTTAATAATCGTTTCGCTTTGATTTATTCAGACTAATGTGTTTTATGCACTCCGTATCCAGGCGGTAGGTTCTCCCATTCAAACTGTTATGTCAAATGTACCGATACATAAACTACACAGAACGTAAATCGCGAGTCCATCCCATGGAATTTTCGCGAGCAGTACAAGAGTTACAATTTGCATCTCTTTTAATGCTCGCAGTTTTAACCAAATCTCCCTCCTCTTGCTACTTTTAACAATTTCAGATAAATCTCCTAGCACATCAGTTTAATTTCTAAAATAGCCTTGCAGATGAAACAAATCTTCTTTTGATACTGAAATATACATTCACTAGAAGCATTTCTGTGTACCTGAAACACAGAGGCAAATTAAATGCAATGTAAAACATGTAGCGCTGTTTCACTGGGCCTTCTAAAATGAACATTCAAATATTATCTGAAGGTGGAAATAAATTGCTTATCACACTTAATTATCTGCGGATATCCAGCGATAATATTTTTTATCAAGTCCCCTTTGAAATTGTTATCATAGAAACTGCTAACAAAACGGAAATATCTTTTACATTAATATCATTATGACCGTGTGTGTCCTATGTATAAATTATTATAATTATTGTGAATTGTTTTACGTAATTTGAATGTTCTTTCATTGGTGCAAATAATATATAATCGTTTCACCCCTGAGACCCGTCCGAACTTATAGTCAGTGTGACAGAACTTTTCGGGTCTTCGTGTTTTCTTCTTATGGTTTTGAAGTATTTATCTACGATACGAAAATACATCAAAGACAAAGCTAGTCTAAATAATGTTTAAACATTCAGTCTGTACTTCGAAGAAAACACAACTCTTCACCATTACGAAGATCAACTGGTTAACACTGTTTAAATAAATAATCGCTGTTTACAGTTAGAATCATTCGTTTGATTAATATTTATTTAAAAACTCAGTCCGTACAGCGAAGAAAACACAACTCTTCACCATTACGAAGAACAACTGGTTAACGCTGTTTAAGGAAATAATCGCTGTTTATACTAAGAATCTTGCGTAACACTTGAATATAAAGCGAACAGTTACTGGCCGATGAAGGAATTGGGGCATGTAGTTCCCATTGGACATCAAAGGGGTAACATTCCCAACCATTAACCTTGAAACACACTTCTAAATCCCCATCCTCTGCACAAACACAGCTAAAGCAGATTTACTGAATATCTCATTACAAAACGCCAGTCTGCCGAAGGTATCACCGAGGGTCTAGTCCATAGACGGTCACATCGACCAGTTACCTACACTAGAACAAATCGTGAACCTGAAGATGCAGAGAGGACCATGAGCAACATCTCTCATGTTTTGGACAACCTAAAAGAAGATGGGAAGATACATTTTAATATTGTTAAGTATTTCTATGTGAACTGAACAGGCCTTTTATGGACACCTTGATGCTAATACTGAAGACAATGAGATACTACACAGAATACAGAATAGTCAGGTTAGGTTAGGTTTGGTTAGGTTAGGTACAAACCCTAAGTTCATTTAACACATTATTACGTGCATTCCATTCGTCATGATCTGTCTAGCTGAAGTATAGGAACATGGTGGACTACAGCGTTCAGTTAAACAGATTAAATAACTTAAGTCAGTCTCGTCATTTCTTTCTCCGTTTTAACCATCCATATTACGGTGTAGGGCTACTAACTAGTCCAGGGGTGGGGAACCTGTGGCCTTCTAGGTCCTTAAGTGCGGCCTTTTGACTGAATCCAAATTTTACAGAACAAATCCTTTTATTTTTATTAATACATGCTGCAATCAAATATTCAAATGCTTTCCAACAAAAAGCAGACACAACAAAGTCATTAAAAGATTAGTTAACTTTAAAATTAACAAATAGTTTTCATTTTTTCAAATTATTAAGTACATAGTAGTTAGATTTTTACAAAACAATGTACATATTTAAGTATATCTAATTGAAGTTTCTTTAATGCGGCCTTATTTGAATACAGCTAAATTAATGCGGACTTCCAACATGAAAAGGATCCACACCCCTGAACTAGTCTACTTGTCCGGTCCACCGATTGGCCTGTTTAAAAACCCAACTTGCTCAGTTCTATAACGCTTTAATTTTTATTCAAATGTGTGTGTGTGTCTGGTGGTGGGTTGGATTAATCTGACTCAGCACACCGATTTTGGGCTCTTGTATTTTCTCGAGAACAACTTTCCTCCATGGGTTTAGTTTCTGTGTGTTAAGACAATGTACATATTTAAGTATATCTAATTGAAGTTTCTTTAATGCGGCCTTATTTGAATACAGCTAAATTAATGCGGACTTCCAACATGAAAAGG
>NW_019060259.1:566877-592343 GCF_000696155.1 Zootermopsis nevadensis
TCTGACTGATCTCAATGACTGATAAACGTTCGACGAATGTGATTTGTTTCAGACAGGCTTAAATAACTTGAGAAATTGTCCTGACTTTAAACACACTAAACCAGGGGTGGGGAACCTTTTCATGTTGGAAGTCCGCATTAATTTAGCTGTAAACAAATAAGGCCGCAATTAAGAAACTTCAATTAGATATACTTAAAAATGTACATTATTTTGTAAAAATCTAACTACTATGTACTTGATAATTTCAAAAAAATGAAAACTATCTGTTAATTTTAAAGTTAACTAATCTTTTAATGACTTTGTTGTGTCTGCTTTTTGTTGGAAAGCATTTGAATATTTGATTGCAGCATGTATTAATAAAAATAAAAGGATTTGTTCTGTAAAATTTGGATTCAGTCAAAAGGCCGCACTTAAGGACCTAGAAGGCCACAGGTTCCCCACCCCTGCACTAAACAACCGGGTGACGATATCACACTGATGATGGAGGCAGTAAGTACCTAAGAAACTTCAGTCATCTTCCACCAGACTACACGTCGAAACATCCCAGAAAACAGCTGTCTTCAAACGCATAGCCGTGAGAGACTGAAGTGTCACCAAGGGATGGTTATATCAGAAATTATTAGGGCATGTAGACTAAAAAGTACGAAGACGCTTCGTACTGGTAGCGTCGCTAGTTCAAGTAACAGAGGAGTACAGGGGAAGGGGGGGACAGAGAGACACGAAAAAATAAGAGAGAACCAGATGAGAACTTCCCTCACATTCTCTGAAGAAGAGAGGAGACATCAAATGATAGGATTTTCGTGGGGTTTGTTGAAAGGCGAAAAAGAGACGCCCCTTTCGTATCTATCAGTAAAGAAGGATGTATGAATGGGAACGGATAGGCAGGTGGAGCAAAAGAGGAGGAATGAGAGACGCAGAGACATGGACAGCTTCGAAGTCGTCGTCTTATTCGCAGTTCCCAAGAGGCGACGACTGATAAAATGGAAGAGACGGTTTCGCCCAGATTGCGTTAGATTTCCCCAAGGACTACGGCAAACTAAGTCCCCCATTGACATAAGCGCAGAGGGAGAAAGCAAGCCGAAGAACAGAGACTAAATTGGAAGAAGGTGAACGAAGCACGGGGAAGAAAATTGTCACCATAGATTCTAATCTGGATTACTGAACTTATTTGTCCTGTTCGGCTGACCGCGACTAACCAACCAGAAAAAGAAAGGGATTCAACATTTCGGGAGATGTTTCACGCGGGTTCGAAGCTCTGGGCTTGTGGCCAACTTGAGTGTCAAACTTCCTTTGCTAGGATTTGGGTTTTTTCCTCCTTTGCAACGCCACCAGTTAGCACTTCAACACACGAAATCCTAAGCTGAGAATTGCTTTAGCATGTCTCCTGTGAAATAGGCTACCCAACTAAAACCTAACCACTTTCCTAGAAAGGTTTTAGTGGATAGGAAAGAGAAATCTTGCTACATTAAGTGAGATTTCAGGTTCTCACGGTTACCTGTTTGAAGATAACTGTAGTCTGGGTTGTTAACTATCATAGTCTGGTAATTTAACGACGTTCTTGATGCTCCCATCATCAGAGTGATTATGGAGGCGATAGTGTCGTATTTTATTCAGCAAAGGAAACTGACGTCAGAAGTATATTATTCATTCAAAAGCAAACATTTCATGATCAGAGAAATTTGGGATGACTTCTTCCTGTCTATTCCTCAGAATTAGATTTAGGAGTATGTGAACGGGAGTGACGGTCTACATAAGAAATAGTGTTTTAATTTGTGGGGTAGGTACAAATACACTCCTGTGTCTCAGCTCCGGATCTTAGGAGAGTTAACTGTCCCCACGCTAGTCAGAATACATTACAACAGAATAATAAATTGTACTAGTGACGTACAATTAAAGAATATGTGGAAATATTGTTACGAAACAAGACGCCATTCATCGCGACGGCGTCAAAACAAGCCGTATTTAACACTGGTGACATGCATGACCTTGAAGAAGAATGTTCAAAATCGACGCCGTGCGTCGCGATGTCATTTATCCCGACGACGTCAAAACAGACCGTGTTTAGCCCTGGTGACATTCATGGCATTCAAGAAGAATTTCTAAATCGACGCCGAGCGTCGCGACGCGCTACAGCGACGCCATGTTTAACTCACCTGTGCTTCGGATGCCTTTACGAGACAAGTTTGAAAACCGACGCCGGGCGTAGCGATACCTATCGTAGCTAAGACACCGTAACAACTCATATTTGTATTCCGGGGTTATTTATTATACTGTATGAATTATAATAAATTAATCATTAATTGTTCATTAACAGTAAAGATATGAATTTGGACTCTAGACCCAACCTTCCCTTAAAATTTAGTTGTTTCCAAGTTGGTTAAGGGGGTGTATTTTAATGGTCGGTATTTGAAATCGCTGCTTTTCGTGGGTCTATTCAGCTTTTGCAGGAAAATGTCGAATTAATATTATCAAGTGTATATCCGTCACATTTCAAATATTAACTCACCATTCATTATATCATCACATTTATTTCGACATTATTCTAATCGTAATCAGTGCGTGATCGTAATACATAACCTGAGAATAGACGGAGTTAATGAGATTACAATTTTGGATAAAGTTACGTTTCTATCAGCGATACTACATCGAATACAAATTTTATCAGTCTGTATAATCCGTTACCTCTCCATGGTTACAGTCCCATATGAATTACATTCACGTTCCTGGAACAGAAGTTCTTTCGAGACACATGTTCGCTGTTTAATAACACACTAGTCCTACCCCACACATTGATACAGAATGAAAAATTGTCATTGAAATTTGTCGGTCCATAAGGCGGCATTTTGCAATAGAACCTCTCTCTCTCTCTCTCTCTCTCTCTCTCTCGCCACGTTAGTTCAATAAAAAGACCCGTTCGTGTGGAAGCTTTGAGCCCGCAACACGGATCATTTGAAGTCTAGTAATGAGTTCCGATTGGAGTATGTCCCAGTCGGATGTACGTCATACGGGATTTACCCAGTACACTACCGTAACGAGCCTGTCTGGTCGATATATTGGTTTGGTTCTGCATGCGGTTGAATGCAATGCGCCAATTAGCTGTCATCATGACAAGCACTTTTACTACTAAAAATAATAGACGTTTCGGAACATAGCTGACAGTGGTACTGTGATATATAACGTCACTAAATCGTATTTGTTATGGAAGAGGCAAAGTGCGATAGTCATTTATTGTAAACTGGGACGAAAAAATCTATGAGATAAATTTTTAAATATTTTTCTTATTAATCGAATTTTTAAAATAAATCAGAATGTCTTTACTGTAAGTATAAAAATGTATGTTTTCGGCAAGTTCTAACATACTGAAGTTCTGAAAGTTTGATTTTTTATTTAAAAATTGTTAAAAAGAGGACGATGACGGGTAAAATTTCTTCAGATATGGAGGGAATCTGAATAAGCCTTCGACAGAAAGTGGTCCACTAGCTTGGACGTTAGGTGAACAGCTGACAGTTTGTCACCGCAAGAAATCAGCGTATTAAAAAATGTTACACAGGGCATCTGACTTCAACGAAATAAATCTCTTGACAAGTTTGGCTAATATCAGCTTCTGAAGAAGGACTCTGCTCAAAAAACAACAACGTAATTTTGAATTTATGACCAACAAAATCACATTGTCGACATTCGAATACTGAATTATACAATGAAAATTTACATATTTCTACAATGCATGTTTATACGAACACTATGAACATGTGCGGATCACAGGCAACTGAATTTATTATGGAATCGCTAGCTCCTGTCACTATTAATCCCAGATTTATTCCGGCAGAGAAATATTCACTGCGAGTGTGTCGCTATCTTCCGTGAGATAGCGGTAACTCGTGTGAGCTAATGTCATTTCCGTCACAGATAAAAACAAATGCAGTTTCAATAAATTTATTCTTCTTTGGTGTCTGGATTTAAACCCAAATTTTGATTGATAGATTTTTTTTAATTCTATATGTCATTTTGACTTCCGGATTAAATGGGTTACAAACTACCGGGGAGATCTAACGTCACGTCAAATGTGGCAGTTCAAGTAAGTTATAACTCTTTGTAGTAAAAAAACCCATTCATTTCTATGTATTTTTAAATGCCACTAAATTAAAACTCGGTTTATATCTGTGGAAATGGCACAACTGAGGAAAATTTTGCAAAAAAAAAGAGATAATGTAGGTTATTTTGTATTTGGGAGGTATATGGCTTTAATTCCGAACATTTGTTTACAGTATACAGATGTTTCTAATATAATTTTCTGGACTCACTCTTTTTATGACCACCCTCATATATCATTCAAAGCCAAATACCTTCTGTGATTCATACGTTTTTGAAAACACACACGCAATCATAAATGCCTCAAACCCCTCAGTTTCTACTTAGTATATGAAGGAATAAAAGCAGGGAAAAAGAAACTGATTTTGGTCAGAAACGGCTAAAGGCAAATGTTGACACAAAATGGCTCCAAGCTTTCACACTTACAGAGTTCACATAAATGTTATTTACCCTAAAATATAGGCCTAACTTTACGTTCTCACTTCAGTTCACATGAATGCGTCACTGTTAGCTTCATGCAATTAAATTTCCACGAACGGTGAGTAACAATCAATTACGTATTCACAAGAATGAAACACGCTATTTCTAATTCCTTCTTTCAACACGTCTCTAATTTGCAAATTACACGTCTTAGTTCTCTTTAAAGAACAGATTCAGTAACAAATTGAAACAATTTAGTGTTCGATTCTTGTAACGTGATACCTCATTGTTTACAAAAGATTAAAATTTGATGATTAGCAGGTAACAATCATTTTTGTTTGCGTTAATTATCGACTAAATTATTATAATTTATTCTGTTTTATATGTTCCCGTTTCTACATCAACTCCAGCTCCGGTCTTGACGCTGTGGTGAAGATAAAAATTCTGCCCCATCGAGATTCGAACCCTGAACCCTTAATCAATATAATGACAGATCTATAATGTTAAAAAATCGACACTTACTACAACAACCAAAAAGTTGGGATCTGCACTTTGCTTTTTTAGACTCATATTACGATTTTCAAAATGTTAACACAGATTAAACTTGACTTTTTCGGGTTTATGGAATTAACTAATTAACATATTAACTTGTATCGTTAATGTAATGAGGCTGTTTCCATGTACACTGCAACATAAACAGGCCGAATCATCATTAAATGTTTTTGTCCTCTCTGCATTTTTCATTATAATTATTATAATAAGATTTGGGTTTTATAAATAATCCCTGTTTGTCCCACTTCCACGCTGTGGTAAACACATTGCCTTTTGCCATGGGATTCATTTGGCACAGAGAGTTTCATTCGTGAATGGTGTGACTGTAATGTCGTCTAACGGGTGTGTTAACCTTCCCGACGAAATCAATGCTTATAGTATGTTCATCACAGATCGCCTCCCTTGACCTCGGCACTTCACGTACATTTCTTAAACCTGTAATTTTTCATCTCTCATTTGAATTAATATAATTCAGTATTATAGTTACTAATTTCTAAAAAAAAACTGACATCACCATCGATTCTTTTGCCACGTGGTTTCTTAATAAGATCCCACACAACTTCAATAAAGCCGAATGGGAACTATGTGTATCACCTAATTTAATAATGAATAATTCCGAATTTGCCCAAAGATTGAATTTCCGTGTTTCGCGTGATTCTCAGCACAATCAGTAATTATTTCCTTAAACAATATTAATTAGTCGATCTTGGTAAAGGAGACGTCTTAATTAGGGTTTGGGGTTTGAGGTTTTCAGGGCTGTGAGTCCGAAGATGGCTATCTTCTGGGTTGTTGCGTAGTCTGGTAGAAATTTACCAGATCACACGGCGCTAAAACCCAGAAGACAGCCATCTTGAGACATACTATGTTTTCCTTGAGACACGGACTTAAATCTTAAATATTATACAGACGAGCTTCAACTTCAGAGAGCTAATTAACATGAGTTTTAATTCTTAATTGGATTTACTGTGTTAAGGGTTAGGAATCCTTTGTCATGTATTATTACATTTCAAATTTAACCACTGGTAATCGTTGACGGTTGACGGAACAGCTGGACGGGTCACGTGAACTGCTCTGACTGCTATGAAATGACAGTCGATGAAAAGCATAATGATTTACTTATTGGGTCAATGCCTTTTAAAGTTCCCTGATGCAACCACCTCGTTCAAACCATCGCTGTCCGAGACCTTCAGGACTCATAACGCATAATTCAACTGCCAAGAAAAGTTGAAACAGGATGCACTGAATTCAGAATTGTATACTGGATGTTGAAGAATTCAACATCCTTATCTCTTTTACGGTTACGACACTGTAAGGAGACATTTTGGAGAATTATCGCGAAGCACAACACCTTATGAAAGAAGTTAGTGACTTTTCGATCGAATTTCCGGTGTCAATCTGTTGAGTCACAATCGGACACTGTTTATTGTACATCTCCATCGTAAATGGCACAGTATCGGACCCTCTGTCCCACTCAGTTATCACTAGATAGATCACTGTATTGAACTCTGATTCAGGCCACAAAATTCAAGATAATAATCATTGTTTAACGTATTTTATCAACGAAGTAAAAATTTAAAACATGTCACGGCAATACCCACTACTCAAAAGACAATTAATTACGTGTAAATGAGGAAGTTTATATTGTTTACAACCTGTGGTACCAATATAACTCTTATAACAACTAAAATTACCTTAAATTTTTACTTTCTTCCGAAGAGGCCCACTCCAACAATACTCATAAACTACTGTGTATGAAATATAAATTATAGCTACCGGTATACGAAAACAATGAATAGTAACTGAATTGGACGATGAAATATACCAAGTATTAACTAAACCAATGGTATTCAATCTGGGGTACGCGAAGACATCGCTGGGAGTACGTGAAATTTAAAATATATATATATATATATGATATTGAAAATAAAATAATTGTGCTGTGAACAAGTATATTTAATTTACTAAATCTTTTATCGCCATTTCAATAAAATCTGCTGTGTATTCAACTCCTTGTGACTCTATTTTTCTCCGTGTTTCTTTAGAGATTTTGTAATTAATGGCACCGTATTTAATTCAATACTTAGAGCTGGGATTCTTCTAAAGAAAATGATAAAAGTGGAGTAATTAATTGGATAGCAATCCACTTCCGCAGACTCGTATCTTTAGTGCAGGAAGAAACAAAAAATTGAGAGAAAAAATCAATCTTCTTTTGTTTCAGTTTATGAACTCTGACATATAAAGTCTCATTAACACAGAATCAAGCGTCACTAACGCTATCTGGCTAGTTTAATTGTCACTGGGTTTGTCAGTATGGTTTTAAATAACGTAATAATTTTTTGGAGCATTGATGACAACCATGTTTAATGTTTGGGCGATGAAATATGATCGCTTGATTGATCGCTTAGTTAACCCTTCCAAACTAGGGGTGAGGGGTTATTTGTTGGGTGGTAGCGGGGCGTGTTTCAAGAGCATAATATGAAAAGGGCGGTAGAATTGCTGCTTTTCGTACATTATCGTGTTTTGGGTGTATCGCATATCGGCTGATTTTCGCTTGTCCGACTTTGTTTAATAACAATTTTCAATAAATTTAATAAAAAAAAATTTCACAATTAAATTTGTAATTTACGTTACATAAGTTGATTTTAAGACTATTTTATGTCGTTAAGCAGTTGTTGCCGTAATACAAGACACAGTCCGAAACCAAGAAATGTGTAAGTGGTAGGCACTGCCTGGAGATCTTCATGGCCGAAAATGTATTTGCTTCCTCCGTTAAAATCGCCTTGTACGTAATAATTTCCTTAAACAGCGTTAAGCAGTTGATCCTTGTAACGATAAAGAGTGGTGTTTTCTTTGCGGTACGGACTTAACTGTTAAATATTCAGATGAGCTTTGTGTCTCCCGTTAAATGCAATATTTCTCACTACTGTTTCCCACTGTCGCCTTCCTTTGTAATTCCTGTCCAAATAAGTGATCTACATTTATTACTTAGTCGAAAATTTGGCAACGCTGCACCCACAAATAAATTTGCGTTCTTAAAATAATTAACTTATGACAACGTTCGAACAATTTACGTGGATCCTATGTGTTGTACTTCGAGTTTCATCAAAGTCTTACCAGAGTATTTTAAACATATGACTTCAAATTTGTTCATACCGCTACTTACTTACTCAATGGCTCTACGGTCCTTGAAGGACTTTGACCTACTCACATAAGAGAAGTTTCATAATCTATTTAGAAATTTGAAAGAACTGTTTTGACAGTGATCAGGCCGTTGCAAGGCGTCAATTTACACACGGCAGAAAGAATCGGAAAACAAGCATGTCACAAGCGAGATTCGAACACATAACACCAGCTTTCAAGCGACCAAGGACCCCCTCCACATTTATTCACAATAACTGCATAATCATTGAGCCAAAATCTAAATATCTCAAGAACATCGTATTGATCTATCCCACGTTGTCGGAACTTTCAGCCGGCAAATTCTGCGCTGACCGGACGAAGTCAAGGAGACTTCGGAATTTCTACCGCGACTTAGCGTCGAGTCCCAATTGCAAATTTGCAGTTCGTGAGGTTGGAGTAAAGACGGGTGTGGGTGTGTGAAACCCGTTTCTGGGTGCGTGTGTCCGCGCACGCGCGCAACTCGAGATGACAACGAATGCAACAGAGAGACAGACAGTGATTTCCCTAGCGGCCCGCCTTAGTCGCAGGCGCTGTGGCCCACCATGCATGATGCCTCTATTCTACAGCGGGACTCAGAATCTCTCAAACCGGGTGATAAAAAATTTAATCCCCCTTATGTTTCGCCATCATTGAACTACCTCAAAATAAAAATACGTGGCTCAAATATCATAGAATAACGTGAGATAAATTAATGGTTTAATGGAAGCACGAACATTTTTAATTGCTGTTCACATTGAACAAATAAAACCCAAAGATAATATAACAGCATACGAAAGATTTTATGGTGGGTATGAAGACAAGTGTCTTCTGGGTATTAGCGCCGTATAGTCTGGTAGAAGATTACCAGCGTTTCAGAGGTACTTACTGCCTCCATCAATCGTCCTGATGATGGAGGCAGAAAGCACCTCTGAAACGTCCAACAGCTATCTGCAGAATGACATCTCTTCCACAGCAGATGAAATGGTTGCACTGCTATAGAGTTGTGCAGAAATTTATAGTGTAGGAATTAGCCTCCTCAAATTAGGGAACTTAGAAGGATTTGTCTCTGGTGCCACGCCATAAGGAAACATGGAGATGTGGAGGTTTAGCTCCACAAATTCTTAACCTCACGTCTTTATAAACATAGTGGTCAGACCCTCACTAATGCTTTCCCTTTGGCTATGAGGCTGGAGTGGTACTTAACGGAAAGGGCCCTGACCCTCCCAAGAATCAAACCTCTGTCTTCCAGTCCATGGCCCAGCCACTGGACTGAGTGAAGTCCGATTCAGGATACTTGAAAAACCGAGATAAATATGAAGGGAATAGTTTTTGACGACGTGAACTAAACGAGAACTCACAAACACACATTTTGGTTCCAACAATAATTTTACGGAAGATGGAAGCATCCTTCGGAACACAATGATACGTCCTCGTGCACGAGAAGGGACTTTCTGGGGTACAGGATGGAACGGGTTCCTAATCCCCTGCATTATACAGCTCTTGTTAGAGTCGCTTCCCACCAGCACAGAGACAGAATACAATATGAACCTACCGAAATTAATGACGGATTCCTTTTTCCCCTTTGTATTTTGTGAAAGCGACAGGGAGCTCTTCGTGAGGGGAAAAGAGGATTGATAGTGAAAAAAATGAAAAATTTAACTTAAGTCAATAAAGGGATATAAGCATTAAAGTTCTTACAGTCAGATAACTGACAATACATAGAGACATGAATACTAAAGCCTTCTTTAAATCAACGTAACATGATATTCTTTTGTAATCCAAAGTTTATTTAAATTTAAGCGATCTGAGATTGAACGAAATGTGGATAATATGTAAAGGATGCGATGAAAAACGTCAAATTTCACTTATTAGTTAATTTGTTAAGTAAAATGGTCCTTAGGGTAAACAAAACAAAAAATTTGTGTCTCATTGTTTTGTTCTGTCTCATTGTTTTGTTGTGTCTTATTGTAGAACCACTACCACCGGGTAAAAACCCATTTGCAGTTATAATAAATAATAATAATATACAATGTTGTCATCATATTAATATTCATTAGTGATTAAAACATTCGGGAATTTTGTACCTGAAGTTTTAATCTATCAAAAAATAATAAATGTAAGAAAGAAATCCTGATTATAATAACAGATGTTTCGTTTACCTCTCTGGTTACTTCTGATAATATTTTATGTTTATATCCTTCCAACAATTCTTCACAAGAAACAGTGGTTATAATCTTTGCCGTTGTGAGAAATCACGTCTGTCCTTGTAGGATTATACAAATTATTTGCACAAAATGACATAACTGCAGTCGGATATATTTCCAATACAAGGCCGAAAATGTTGCCACCTGTATTACCGGCATTAAAATCCTGGGATTATTCATTTATACGGAATTAAGGGAATGGTATTTTATGTTTCCTTATGGGGCTAGCTGGCAGTTTACGAGTTTTCGAGGAAAAATGAAACTGGCATCATGAAACGATATTTCCTTTCCTCCATAGTTGTGCTACAAATTGAAACCTTTCCAGATAAATCCTTACAAGGATTCGTCATACGCAGTTATGATACCAATTATATTTTGAAGCCAACTGCTAACTTGGGATGGGGAAGGTTTCACGTAACTCCGTGCCTCGACTTTCAGCCATTTGCTTATGGCCTTACGTAGCACTGAAGGGAAAATTGGACTTGAGGAGGGAAATGAGATTTATCGACTGTATCAGTTATCCGATGCCATCCAAAATGACACTAACAGATGGAAAGGCTCGTTCATCAAACTTTATCAGCTTTACAACGTAAAATATGTGCGAGTGGATACAGAACATTCTAAAAGCGCCTAGTATTATTAAAATGTATTCTCCAAAATGCAACAAATCGGGCTTTTCGTTTGATAATACTCAGTTACAGAAGACAGAAAGATTTCACAACGATTCGTGGCAAGTACGGAACTCGTTTCTGGCTTATGGCACTTTGTACAGGTAGGCTGTATTGCTGACGTTTCCCAGATCCTTACTGTTGCCATCTTCAAGGTGAAATATCTTACCGATACTCACATACTCATACGAAGATTTTTACCCGAACCGTGAACCTGTGTTCCGAAAGTTAGGTATTTTTAACGATAATCTTGTAATCGAATTATAGAAGTGGAATTTTACGTCAATTTAGATTAAGCAAAACAGTTATAGCTAATTTGATTGTCGTCTATTTTCACATCACAAAATGCAGAGTACTTTGCTCTGTTGACTTTCTAATAATACATATGGACTACAACAGATGTTAATAATATCTCTCTCTCACATAATTGTGAACGTATTCATGATCAGAGAGCCAACACAATCCTTGATATGAATAAAATATTCATGATACTTTATTGATGTAAGTTATTCTTACAGTATTATTAAAACTAATACAACTTTACTATCGTTTATTATGTACTACGTTCATTAATTGTTGGAGATGTTTCTTTTCCATACTTAAACTTACATTGTTGGAAGTCTCTTCCAATAATAAATACTGTTTAATCAGAAATAGATTATAAACAAAGTAGACCAACCAATGGGCTAGCATTCTGCTTCTTATTTTAAGTTAAACTTCCTATCACTGAAATGGTTTGGAAAATCGTGGACTACACATTTCGGGATTTGTAAAGAGCTTTATCTCAAGCGTCATTTTGTGTAAAGAAACAAATAAAAGCAAGAACATTCAGTGACAAAGGAAAAAAAATTGATGGAAGAATGGAGATGGATAGTCTCTATAGAAGTTATATAAATTTAGGTTTTCTTCCATTCAGATCGAATTAATAAAAAACCAATGGCGAAGTTTTCTTTGTGTCCACGGATTTGTCATTGCGTCTTGATGTTGTTCGAACGTCATTCAAAATCAAGCTTTCTGCTTGGTTGGAGTAAAAAAGAGCGGAGAGGGTAAATGCCTAATAAAACAGATTATAGACGTTTTACCAACTGTGAAAAGAATGTGACGTATTCATCGTCATAAATCTTCTATGACAGGAGGCTTCGTCTCTTACGCGATCAAACATACAGCTAATAAATGTTAACACAAGCGAACTGAATTCCATGCAGATGGAAATTTTGAAATTTTGTGTGCCGAAGTCTGAAGCAGAAATTAAAACAAGTTTTATGGACGGATAATATTTGGGGTGGCATAATGCTGATGCCGATGTACACAGAAATACTGACAGTTACATTTGTGCGTATGAACACTAATAACGCACATTTGTCAAACCAAATAAGCGTGAGAATTTGATCTCGTGTATCTCATTCATTCTGTTGATACCCTCAATATATTTAATCACAAGTAAAATTATGTATTTTACTACTGAACACAAAATAAAATATTTTTTTAGACTTTTTCAATAATCAGAGAACAAAGCATAAACTTATTTATATCCGAGTGTCTCATCAAGATATAATCAGTATAACGCAATGTATCACAAACAAATAACTCTTAAAATTCTGTCTGTCCAAGTAATTTACGAAGTAAGTGTTCTATCACAGATGTATCGATTCAAATATCACAAAAGTTCTATGTTCTAGATCAGTGGTCTCCAAAGTGGGGTGCGCGAGATGGTCTATTAGGGTCACGAGATAATTTCAATTTAATTTTGTTTTATATTATTGTATTTAATTGTATTTATGATTTTATGATGTGATGCTAGATATAAATGCTTATCATGTAAATTATTATAAATAAATAATAAATATAATAAAAATTATACTTAAATATTTATTTATTTTCCGGGGGTGCGGGCTACGTTCTCTTTTTTTGAGCCCACTGTTCGTGATTATAAGCAAGATACCAACTTCAGTAGAACAATGGTGTCAGGTTGGTTTCCTCAGTGTTTTTAACGTGCATATGGCATTTGAACTGAGTTCAATATAAAAAAAAGACGCGCGTCTAGCGATTCACTTACTTTTCTCCCCCTCCACCCCCGTGTTTGCTCCCCCAGTTTGTAGCAGCTCTAAAGCCCATCAGGAGCCCAGTCGAGACGCAAATATTTACCCCGTTTTCTTGTTTGATCTGGCGTCTGATGTTCTAGCGAGGAAAAACAATTCCCTTATGCCCTACGCGCTGCCACTTAACAGCAGATAAGTTTTCTAGAATCAGCGGTAGAAAAGTGCGTGTGGACGGAATCACTTACAAAAGCGCCACTTCTAATGCCTTACCACTTAGTCAAATGGAAATAGCGACGTCGATGAGAAGAGCATTAAGTGATACTAACAACAGTGAACGAATTCTCCGAAGTATCGTTTCCCGAAAAGCATCTCACTAACGTTAAAGTTTCGAATTAAAATTTTGTGAAATCCCCTTCGTAATGACATACCCATCTCGACCATAGAAGCCCAATACGAAAACGAGGAGGTTTCTTTCCTTGATCCTTTGTTTATTTGTGATACTTCAGTTTTTCACACGGTGGTGAGTCGGAAGATATCTTCCGGGTTGTAGCGCCGTGCAGTCTGGTAGGAATTTACAGACGTTTCAGAAGACACTGCTTTCTCCATCATCATGAATTCCTAATGATGTAGGCAGTAGATGGAGAATAATATTAAAACGTATCTCAGTGATAAGGGTGTCAGGGTGTGGAAAAGATTGATTTGGTTCAGAATAAAATCGATTCTGGTTCCACAAAATACACGTAATTTCTTGACAGGTCAAACGTACAATCAGCTTTAATATTCTATTACATGTCTCTGTAACATAACTTAATTCAGGGGTCATTTAACAGTGATTCGTTAACAATTACACGTAAATGCGTCGCGATGTTACCACGTCATTTCCCGTTATCCTAAAATACACCTTTTTTTAAAAAAAAATCATATTTTCCACAGATTTATCGCTTTATGAAACAAGTGATGCTCCTACGGCACAGATTCCGACGACGCCATGTTAAATCTCCTGATTACAGTAAATTAACAAGTTGAAAGATGGCAGCATTTCCAGTGACATGATTAACAATTACGATATTTAATAAAAGTCAGTGAAATAATATCTACCGTATACAAATGACTGTCTTCTGGAATGTTGCGCCGTGTAGTCTGTCAAAATTTTACAGACGTTTCGGAGATGCTTACTGCCTCCATCATCAGAGTGATGCGATCGTCCCGATGACGAAGGCAATTGGTACATCTTAAACGTACGTAAACGTCTCTACCAGACTACACGGAGCAACATCCCACACGATAGTCAATGTCATAATCGTCGCCATGAGAACCTGAAATCTGACCTAGTTTCCAAAATCTCGCTACGTTTGGGAGTTGAAACTAAAAAAAAGAAAACTGGCTTTAAACACACGTACACATAAATGAAACACACAATCGAGAGGTGTATAAAATAAATGCCCTAAACTTCTGCAGTTCATACAGTGTCGCCGAAATACCTGCAACCAGGTTATCCATAGATATGCATAATTTATACATAACTTTCGATTGCACTACAAGAATATTTTTCCCAAAACACCCCACACCATGAAGAAACTTCTAGTTGGATGGCATTTCATTAACTTTTCCGTAAAGTAAGGTTGTTAAAATGAATGTTTGAGCATGAGCTAAGCAAGGCATGCAATTTAACGATACAGGCAAAGCAGCTGGGTCTATGGGCCTTTATTATGCATGTTCTCCGAACGCGGCTCCTATCCTGAGAGAGTCTTTGGGGATCCGGATGTAATAAACGCAGGCGCCAAGTCCTAAGCTGACCTACACAGAGCCCCTAACCCCTGAAGGTGTTTAAACTAATTGCCGACTAAAGGTAGCGCTTCCGTGTGTGAAATATATTTGATTCATAGCGGAAAGTGTGCGCGTTAAAGCTTTGAACCACTAAGACCATCTGAATAATATTTATCAACTCAGTCCGTACCGCGACGAAAACACCACACTTCACCATTACAAATATCAACTGGTTAACTCTGTTTAACGAAATAATCGCTGTTTACAGAAAGAATCATACTTCGTCTGATTAATATTTAAAAATTCAGTGCGTACTGCGAAGAAAACACAACTCTTCACCATTACAAAGATCAACAGGTTGACGCTGTTTAAGGAAATAATCGCTGTTTATTGTGATAATTATACGAAACCCTCGGTTGTAAAATGCAGATTTACTGAATATTAAAGAAGGTGGTATACATAGTTACCACTAGAGTTACATTTAACCGGATGTATGACATTGCAAAACTTAATATCATAAATTAATTACAGCGTTCTCTGAAATAAACATGTCAGCAGATAAAACCAAATGTATGGGATACGCGAGGAGAATTTTTTAAGTCACTTTATGATTCGACCAGATAATAAGGTCCATACATCAAACGTACATAATTACATACGTATCATACGTTTTATCAACGTCCATCAGTTAAATTTGCTCTAATGTAAATATAATTTTTTTATAACTGTGACGCAAAGCTGAATCAGGGATGTAGGTCCTGATGTTGGCATGGTAACGCGAATCAGGGTTTTTTAATGTGACCGTACAAGTTCAAAATTCACATAAAAATGGGGGGGGGGGGGTCAACGAATATTACAAATCAACTTTACAAAGTACTAATACAAATATGCGGGCTTTGTGAAAAATGTCTGCTGTTATTTATTACTATTGCCGGAAAACTGTCAATTGTAAGATCAAAAAGTTGCAGTGTCAGCTAATTCAAAGCCCCAAAACAAAAGGTTTTTGATACAAACTTTTATGTGAGGTACGTTAGGCCTCTAATATCTTTTATTCATAAACCGAACAATAAAAAATTGCACTTCTAACTGATCAATGAAGTAAAGTAAATTAGTTGACACAAAAGTGTTAACCAGAAAATTCATTCAAAGATCGGTGACATGATGATTCAAGTATATAAATGCTTTACAACAATTTTTTCTTCCATAATGGAGAAGCAAACAATGAATAAGTTCAGAAATATTAATTTTTAACTCAGTCTTCAACAAGTGATCTCAAATATTTTAATCGTGACTGTAAGCGAAATTTTGTATTTAGTAATCATACATGTGTCGTCATTGGTACATCGACTTAAAATCTTAACGCGTTTCTGTTTCAAAACCAGCACAACACAGTGAAAGTGCGCACTTAAGCAGACACGACAGACTGATAATTTGACTAGCGTAAGAAAAATTAAAACTACTTAAGTACAATTTTTCCGCATGGAGTCAGTTACTGAGTTACGTTTCTTGCACGATCAGCAGTTTTAGAGAAGATTAGGGTTTTGGAGGACAGATACAGTACAAAGTAAATTAATTTGCAATTTAAAAATCACACTAGATGTCACCTATGTCTCTCAAGCAAGCGGAGTCAGACGGAAAAATAAACTGAAAAACAGACATGCTTTGCCTGCCCATTATGATCTCATTTTACAAACCCCGTGCCAAAATAACTTTGGATTATTGCGCCGTGTATCCTGGTATACGTTTCAAAGTAGACTGCTGCCTCTATCTTCATTGCCCTAAAAATAAATGTAGCATGCACCTCTGAAACGTCGGTAAACTTCTATCAGGTTACAACTCAGAATACACCCATTTTCGTACTCGATGGTATGAAAACCTGAAATTTGTGAATTTAAATTAATTCTTTAATCGCCGAAGAAATTATTTATTGCACCAATTTCTGTCACGTCGTCTTCCAACAGGACCTATTTTGATTGGAAGGTGACTGGATTAATCGATCGGTTGTATCAGTAGGAAGGATGTGCTTTAGGGAAAGGTCGCTTCTGAAGGGAGTGTTCCCACAAACACCCGCCAATCTCTGCAGCAATTTGTCAAATCCGGTAGCAAAGGGATTCACTCCCTTTCAAAGAATTTCGTTCTCTCCAGCTGCAGATCCGTGTTGGGGCTCGACTGAAATCCTTAGACCATAAAGTTCCGTACAGATTAGCTTTGAATTAAATTACAGTCTCTCGTCTCACAATCAAATTAAGGTGCATTGCCAAAGGACTTCTCTGTGAAGTACAGCTAAGTTTTAACAAACACTATTAAATTACTCTACTTCTGGAATGTTAAAAATCAAAGGTTAATTTTTTGTTGAACTACGCTCGTCCAAATATTATTTAAGGATTCAGCCCGTACCGCGAAGAAAACACAACTCTTCACCATTACAAAGATCAACTGGTTAACGCTGTTTAAGAAATAATCGCTCGTTACAGTGATAATCATACCGAAACCGAAAGAGAGAGAGAGGGGGAGAGAGAGGAAATTGGTGGGGGGAAAAGTGAGAGACACTTCGATTTCAGGGGGGGAGAAAGAGCATCTTATAGTTAGAAGGTCCCCAGGCAATGCCCGCTCGTCCTTCTGGTAAGGATAAAGTAAGAGTGAACACGTTAGTGCGTGAGAATCATAATTCGTCAGGTTAATATTTAAAATACCCAGTCCGTACCGCGAAGAAAACACAACTCTTCACCATTACAAGGATTAACTGGTAAACGCTGTTTAAGGAAATAATCGATGTTTATAGTGAAAATCATACGAAACCCATAAATAAACTTTGTCAGCGAAACGCAGAATTGCTGATTATTAAAGCAGGTGTACCGTTGAACAGTTTTCAAAACAATTTACGTCTGAATTCGGGATTTATATAAGATTCTTTAAAATGTAAGTACGGAATATGTAACTTGAAAATGGATGTGGAGATAACCTATAATAATCGGTTTGTACAGGCTGTAAGGCTCAAATAATACTGCTAGCTAAAGGCTGTGACAACCGCCTAGGATAATACATATTGCGTTCAAAATATTTTTACTCTTGCCATAATCTGGGTTGTTTGTGCTTCAGTGGCGGGACGTAATTCGTTTAATCTCCGTCATACAGAATTTCTACTCCTCCCTGAGTTTCGACGCTTAAACTTGGGTAGGGTAAATACCATCCTACCTGGTCCTAAGACCCTGTGGCGTAATTCTGTAGCTCCCTTGGCTTCTCCCTGTACGAAGGAGCTATCCCTTGGATTAAGGGCGTTCAAACGCTTGCCCGCGTACCAGGATTAATAGTTCTGAAGCAATTCACCACGTGTCTGCACAAAAATACGAAAACCGAAAATATTTTTTAGTTGGTTATTTAATTGTAGTTTATTCAACGATGATGGCAGTAGCCCAAACAATGATCGATAAAGAATTAACAGGAAGGGATACAGAAGGAAGCGGTCGTGGCATAATTAAAGGCGCTATGCCGGAATTTCCTGTACGGACTGAGTTAAACCATGATACCCTCAAAATATCTTGTCTTCGGACCGAGGTTTGAACCCAGGATCTTTCAAATATGAAGTGCTATTCACTGAGCCGTGATGTTTGGTCACAATGAACATTCGGTACATGTAAAAGGCGGATAAGTGATGATTCTTTGGCCATATGGGAAAGAATTGGCTCCACGAATTTAGTTATGAAATTGTAGTAAATTAGGAGAATATTTTGCTTAAGAAATATCGGACAGCTGACCAGGAGCGATCCTCCGAGATGGTGGATGGGCGAGGAGCCAACATAAAAATCATGTTACAGAATGTTACGCGTTATCACCGGTTTGTCTGCGGGCTCTTGGGAACAGAATAATGAAACTTTTGGGTTCGATAAGAAAGGGGTAATTTACTGATTAGCTGAGCTACTGGAAGTTTCTCAAGAAAGACTCTCCTCCACGGGGTTTGTCAGCTAGTCAGATTTATGCTTTTTCTCTGTAGTTTTATGGAGACCTCTAGCATCAACAACATTGACCTGAGAGAACACAAAAATTCTGTGTCCTAACACAAAAATCTGAGGGAATGCTTGATTTTTATTGGCGTTTCAAATTGTAGATATGAATTTTATATGTGTTCCACATATAAGGGATTTACTCTAAATTAAATGCCCGTACTTGCATCGGAGTAATTTTAAAAGACGTCATCAGGCTATGAGAAATTAAACTTTTCTACGTGTTAAGACAATTGTGGGTGAGGTCAACGCCTTTAGGATGAAAAAGCTTCTATTTACTATTTCTATTTACAGTTCTGTTCATTTTATTTAGAGACAGAATATTTATCTCACTGCACAAACTACTTACCTTACGCCACTGCAGTGATATTTCAGAACGAGGAGACGAGATAAGCTTCTGGTTGTCATCGCTACTAGTGTACAGACACTCTGGCATTCTAGTTTCAATTCCTATATTAAATTTTAAATTCTCTCTCTCTCTCTCTCGCCTTCTGCTACCCTCAGAGTCTTCAAATGTGACGACACGAAAGAGGACATAAGGCTCCTCCATATTGTCATACAGAAAAGAAGAAAATTTCTAATAAATATTGCAGTCCAACGACAGATTTTATAATGACGATAGATTTAATGTTCATCTTAAAGTATCTCTCTGTGGAAACGTATAAATAATAAATGCTTAACTCGGTCTTAAATCCGTGTGGCCTTCGTCTTCATATTCAGAATTACACCCTGAAGACAGAAGAAACACGGTCCTCCGAAACGTTGGTAAAAATCTACAAGACCGCACGTCACAATCCGTACCCTCACGGCCATGAAAATCTCAAACCTCAGATAAATGTTCATCAGAGCTACAAAAGTCTAAATATACGTAATCTATAAAGGGACAGGGAGAAAGATCATCAAATTTTGAAGACGGACAAAAATACAACTCGATAATATTTCAGGTTCTCACAGGGCAAGATAATGGAGACAGTAAATATATCCGAGTCTATTATCGCGCTGTCTGTCCGTCCGTAAATAACCCTTTTCAGTCACGATTAATATCAGACATAACAATGAACCTATTTCCGTAAATCACCACATTGTTTATTAGCACAGCTACATAAACACCTAGATTGTTGCTGTGCTAATTTCTGAGTTGGGTCCAACATTAGCGTCGTTCACTGTGGAGGCCAAATCGCTTCGTACAGAAGTAAAACTGAAAATTATTTGAATGTTATTTGGTTATTTTTTACAACAATATGAGATAAAAATATCATAAATAATTTTTGTTTTTTGTGATTATTAATTAACTTCAATTAAATTTTGAGGTGAGGAATCCGATTGTACTTGTATACATCTTTAATTTACAACTCAATAATACTAAGTATAAATATGTGAATCACACACGCATTTATGTACGAACTGCAAAATTCAGAATCACAGAAGCATATCAATGTGTACTGATATGAATTTGCTTTCCGGAATAGATTTTACTTTAACAAAATACTTTTCGTATTTATTTCTCCTTCTAAATTGTAATTTTATATACCGAGCCACGTAATACATTGCAATGTCACGGAGTAAGACTTTATTATTACCACTAAGATTAAAGTAAGGAACAACATGGGATGTCATCTGCAATGAGACAGTAAACAGACAGATGAAATACACGCTGTAAAGAACACACCCCCCCCTGCCACCCAAGTCTCTACCCCCCTCCGTCCCCCACTCCACAAAGATATCTTTCCTTCCATTACTTCTTTCTTTTTACGATCTCTTCAAAGACCCAGATCGGAGTCTTACCGCACGATTAAAAACTATGTTACCTATTGCAATAAAACGACAAGTCTGTATTTTTACATGATAAAGTGCCTACATCGATTAAACATGTAAAGAAGCCTTCCTTTGCCAGCTTATATTCAAGTGATCAAGAAATTTTTGGGAGGTTACTGTCTTGTGGGATGCAGCACCGTGTATTTTGATAGACGTTCAGCGACGTTTCGGACGTGGTCGCTACCTCCGACATTACGGAAAATGAGGAGTAATTTACTGACGTTTAAGAGATCCTCCCAATCTTCCTGGTTTTAGAGCGAACTCCCATTCACCAACTCTTCAAATATAAATATACACAGGTTTATTTCTCATGCCACCTTGAGTCGAAATATCCAGCCCACTTGATGATCTTGTTATTTGTAAAAAATACGACGTGGAAATTGAGTTAAGGACTTTTTTTTAGCCTTGTTGCATTAGCTTTAAACACCATTAAACTTATGTGCCTTTGTATCCTTGTGACCTTTCCCCTACTAACTTCTGAACCAATGAACAGATTTTCAAATTTTTTATGTAAAACATCACGTCACCACACACCATTCAATTACTGTATTTTGTAATTTTTGTACAGTCATCAATACCCTCATGACCAAAAGAGGGCCTGAAGACCGAGACATTTCAACGAAACAATCTCATCTGATAGTTAATGGAGAAAATTTTACTACCAACGGATACCGTAGATTCAAGTTAAGGACTAAGCCTTGCCATTAACCTACAGACAAATTAATTAATGAGTAAATGAGAAGCAAAATTAATTAATTTAAGCCCAGTACAGTTAATACTTCCGGCACACCCGTTGAAATAGTCCGTACTGTTATTTGTTGTCCTCGTACTAATTACATGTTTCTTGTGCGTCTCTTTTCCTCCTCTGCACCCATTTCTCCCTCAATTTATCAGGCTCGTTCTGTGTTTACGATATATCTCTCGGAGATACGAGAGCCACACATAAAGGCTGTTTAATAGCTGGCCATTTTGTCTGCAGCGTGTTATCAGACTACTCTTAGCAGTTGCCACAACAACTGACAATCGAGATATCCTGAGAGACAGAGATGCGCCAGTAATTATACAGAATGTGCCAAGAGTCCTACAACTATCTAAATGTTGAATAATAAACAAACAGTAAAGTGCAAACTTCCTTGTGTGTGATAAGACGCACACACGAAATACAAAATTTTTATGGCTGCCTGTCTAACAGAGTAAGTGACACATTTTTGCCGTAAACTGTGGCTACTAATAACATATTTAATTTGTCCAGGAACTTTTGGCGCACTCTGTATTTTATACGGAGAACGTTATATAACGTTTATGTTCAGCTTTATACTCTGAGCACATCTTCAAGTTACATAAAATGATGGATGCTGGAGTTTACGAGGAGTTTCAGATTCTTGAAATATTGTCAGTGATATGCGGGTTTCTTATCGCTAGGTTGTGTATCATGGAAATGTAGCTTGACCGTGAATGAGGAATTGGGAAGAAAAGACTGTAGCAAGTTATACCAAGCCCAATGGTAACTATATGCACCACCTGCTTAAAAAAAATTAATAGCACTTCATTTTATACTTCGGGTTTCTTTTGATTCTCAGAGAAAGCAGCTGTTTTTTTCCATTAACCTTTCAAAGTCGTGTGGTAAATATATGTACCGTGTGCTTTAACATTTGGTAACGCTGCATTTTGTACATATGCATCCTATGATTCGGTGGAAACAGCGATTATTTCTTAATCAGCGTTAACCAGATGATCTTTGTAATGGTAAAGAGTTGTGTTTTCTTCGCGGTACGGACTGAATTCTTAAGTATTATTTAGACGAATTGCGGTTTCAAAGGGTTAACTAGTTTAGCTATGAAATGGTGAAGTGTGGTGTTTTCTTCGCGGTACGGACTGAATTCTTAAATTATTATTTAGACGAATTGCGGTTTCAAAGGGTTAACTAGTTTAGCTATGTAATGGTGAAGTGTGGTGTTTTCGTTGCGGTACGGACTGAATTCTTAAATACCGTCCGTCTCGACAAAGGTTTTCTTAATTACCGCCCTAACGTCTTCACACTTACTTCACTTTATCCTTACCTGAAAGACGAACGGGCATTTCCTGGGGACCTTCTAACTATAAGATGCTCTTTCTGCTCCCAGAAATAAAGTGTCCCGATTTTCTCCTCTCTCTCTCGCCTTCCGCTACAAAGGGTCAAAGAACCATCGCAGTTTTTCCGGAACGCAAGTAAAATCTACATACACCAATTCCTGGGTCGGAGAGGAAGCCCGTAACTTAGCACCGAGGGTGCGATAAAGTCCTGCTTGGTCAGAGCTATAGCACACCTCATGGGGTGGTGATAGATGGGCACGGAACGAAGGTGTAAAACCGAAAAACGTGGAGTGCCACTTTGTCCACCAAAAATATCGCTTTAAGTCACCCGGGATCGATCCTGGGGTCCTCACGATAAGAAGCTAGCCTGCCTGAGCTGAGGTACTTCTAATGATTGTAATCTGAACATGTCTGTCTCGGTCTATGCCCAACTTTCCGCTCCACATAAACGTCAAACCAGGATAAAATAAAAAGTGCCCACTGACAAATTACACGCCGCTGATAAACCTGACGGAGAAAGCACACCTCGGTGTTATAACTTCAAGCCATAAAACATGGCCGCCCCACCGAATTTACTGGCGTAGATTAAAGCAGAAACATCTAAAATTCAGCTTACGCGCGACAATTACTGCAATGTTTACAAGAACAGTAGCCATAAAAATTAACAACTCTGCACAGTTAAGCAATTCCATTGTTACACCTTACCAAGGTGGACACCTTCGATGCTCTTACATCAACTGCATTAACCATTTAGAGCCAGTGGTAACTATTAATATTCAATAACTCTGTATTTTGTCCACACTGTATTTATTAGTTTCATCTGATTCTCAGATTAAACAGCTACAAATTATTGTCTTCATGGAAATGAGTTGTGTTTTATTTTAGGTAGAGTCTGGGTGAGGATTCACCACGAGTGAATTCGTAACTTCGGAGCGTAGAAACCCATGAAGGTATTCATTTTATCGTCAGATTTTGACCAAGATTGGAATGTGCCCAAAAGCTTCATATTTTTTTTAATTTTTTTAAGTGTTCTGTCTGACGACAGGTCCATATGAACAGGATCCTTCCATCCTTTTCTCGGACTGGGACCTGTTCATATACGTTCTTGGCAGATGATCCAGAAGTGGTTTGCCATTCCCTTCTTCTGTGTGTGAATGGAGTAATTGTTGGGATGCCACGGAGAAACCGGGGAAGAAGCCCCCGGAGGAAAACTCCGGGTTGCCTAGACCACGGCCTTGCCCAACACAAGTTATAAATGCGAACCCGAGACCCCAGGATTACAAGGCCAGCGTTCTAACCGCTACACCACCTCATCAATCAGTTCATACGTTTTTTATTTGCTTCGTGTGTAGAAACAGACAAAGATACAGACGGACAGATTACTCACCCCTAAAACTGGCTGAGGACACAAGGGAATCCTACCCTTTGATTATCAGAAAATCTCATATAACTGGATATAAATTAAGTTTTTGATATTTCACGGAATGTTACAGATACCGACTGTACTTTACGCGTAAACTGTGCTAATTTCTCCTTGCTGATGCTCGTCAAATATGAAACAACGTCTGACTACACTTTACGCGCACATTTCAGCTCCGTGCTGTGTAGTTTTACGTGACGATAACAAATATTATGGAATATTAGTTCATATTAAGGACTCGTGCTGTTTATGGGTTGTATGACGCTGCGTTATAGCCGCCAGTGCCAATTATTGCTCGTTGCAGGAGATAAAAGGAGAATTCTGAGCTCAGGGTGTTTCATTGAAGAAAGCATTATCATGCTCTTATTGAAGAACGTGTATTTCCAGCTTTATTAAAAGGAACTGAGAACTGGTTATCACAAGCTCGCATTAATTTAAGGGTTTGTACTGCCTTTAAATCTTAGGCGCATGACCAAACAATGGGTATGAACATTGTTTTAGAAAAGTTACGTAAAATGAATGTGTATGTTTCCCTGCAGAACAAGCGGTTAAAGTAAATTTCGTTTCCTACCTCCGCCATTTAATATTTATGTTTCTTGTTAACACGTTTTCTATACATATATGTTTAAAACAGAGACATTACATTTTCATGAGTGGAGGTGTAGCTCCTCTCTTTCTTGACCTCGGCACTAGATGGGGGTGAGTGGTCAGCATCACGCCCCGGCCGGCTTTACTCCCGGGAAAGGACCCCCAGTACCCATTGTAGAGGAGGCTGGGTGGGCCCCAGAGCCGATCTGGACGCAGAGGCTAGAGGAAAAAAATCCCCTGCCCTCGTCGGAGATCGAACCCTGGTCGTCCAGCAAAAATGCGGAAACCACTATGACAAAAATCTTCAGGTGAGTGTATCACTTAATATACATAAGTGCAGATGGGCTGATAATATTAAAGCGAATCTTGTAGGAATGTGATAGGAATTTGTTCCCTGGATCTGGTGGCAGACCTGTTTGCTATGTTTGCCCGATTGCATAAACTCCAGGTACTACTCTAGAATTTTACTAGTGGGACTGAGGAAGAACATGAAAAATATGTCAGTATCATCGTAGGTAATTTTTGTAATTATCATTCTAACGAAAGTAGCATTCTTTTCATTTTAAAAGCGAAGTTTTTTATATTTTATATAATAAATAAGGCATCTAATTTTCTTAAACAAGGTACGGAGAAATCAGACCTGGATAACGGATATTTTAGATGTAACAGAA
>NW_019060259.1:600082-668728 GCF_000696155.1 Zootermopsis nevadensis
ATATTTGTAACTGAATCCAGTTGAAGATTACACAGAACGTCCTGTACTTGTCCTGTACTACCTTTCTTATCCACCATGGAATTAACTTGGAAAAGGGCGGGGATTATCAAAACGGATCAGCGAACTAATACTTTGTTTTCATCATGAGTCCCACATCGAAAAGTATCCCGAACACTTCACGACTTTATGTTGGCCACTTACCTCGGAGGACATCACATTTAACCATTTGAAGCCAAAGCTCGTCTAAAGAAAATATTTAAAGGATTCAGTCCGTACCGCAAAGAAAGCACCACACCTCACCATTACAAAGATCAACTGGTTAACGCAGTTTAAGGAAATAATCGCTGTTTATAGTGAGAATCATAGTTCGTCTAAACAAAATTTAAGAATTCAGTTCGTACCGCGAAGAAAACACCACACTTCATCATTACGAGATCAACTCAGGGAATAGTCGCTGTTTATTATGAAAATCATACGAAACACATAAATACGAAATGAAGAGTTACTTATTGTTAAATCAGGTGGTAAGTACACTTCGCAATGGGCTCCAAATTTTTAATTTTAAAAACCTGTATAATCTGATGCATGCATTCTTTTATAATAAAAATATTTTTATCCTGCTTTACGATTATCGCTCGTTGTCGTAAAATCTTCAACTGTATTCAGAAAAGACTAGACTATGAAGTTTTGCGAGTAATGTTTTAAAGATATGTATGGAAATGAAGTCATTATTATCCCTCTGCTGCATCTGAAATGTAAAACAGCTACAGCTTTAAAATTTCTAGTCTCAAGGGTTGGAATTCTTAACGTTGTGACATCTTTATTTTCTCGAGAATTTGCAAGAGGAATCAACAGATTCGAGTGCTGCAGTAGGCGACCTTAAAATACAGAATCTGCTGTGTTTCTGCATCCGCTTACATCTGTTAACATCTCTTAAAGCACTGTCGAATGTTAGGAATGAAACGTGGAAGATTAAAAACACGTAATGTGGGGGATAAACAGTAGTGGAAATTCCACAGCCGTTGTGAACACGGTAAGAAACCTTTGGGTTCCATAAAAACAGGGAATTTCTTGACTAGATGATTATGGGTCCGCGGATCACTGGTTGGTAAACCCTGATTTGGTCGATGCATCTGTACAGAGATTTCACTACGTATCTATTCTCGCTTTTTAATTTTAAAAACTTTTTTCCCCAATAACGTTTTCTTCAATTTTTAAAACATTTTCACATTTCTTTCTTAATTGCTCTTTAACTTTTAAAACAAGACCTTCCTAATCGATTTTAACTATTTAAAACTTTTTTTGCGTATTTCCCCTTATATCATTCTGACTTTCTTTTTACAAAACCATTCTTCAGCGAAAAAAAACTGCATGTACTGTGATTCATTTTTTGTTTTGTGGTTACAGACTTACAAATTTATAACTGCCAAATTATCTATAAATATTTTAAACTTTAATCTACAAGGCACATATATTTGTTTCCTACATACATTATCAACAATACGTAAATTATCAGAAGAATCTAAGGTCACGAAATTTAGATTTATTTCTGTAAAGCCTCGTTCTAATTTTACCATAATTGTTTTATTATTTAAAATTAACTAATTAAACTTTCATAATTTAAGTTTAATAGTATTTTATTTCCACCGTATTTAAAACTGGTTTAGATAGCACGAAAATTAACATGAAATCCGTGTTAACTTCATGTTAATGTTCAATCAGATAATGAAAACTCCAACGGTATCAAAGCTTCAACAATAAGATTAAAATTGTCTCGTCATTATAAGGACACAGTTAAGATAATGTCTTCCTTATGCTATACATACTTATCTTCATTTTGGAAGACAGGCGTACACGCCACGATTATAGTTTCAAGAACAGCAGTAAGCCAGGTTTCAGCCCCCCCGACAAAGCGTAATACCTGCTTCTCCGTTGTCAGCAGACAAGGGCGATTCCCCATTTCAACTGTTTAGTCTGTTTAATTCTGCGGGTTTTAGAATCACGTAAATCCTCCGAAGTGACTCTTCACGTAACCCAACAGAGAGATTCAATATTACCAACCGTTTCTACAGCTAAAATACTTCATTAATTCGACGGAAACAGAAATTTACTTCGCGTCTTTAACAATTTCAAGTGTTTGCCATAGCAGATCAAAATAACAGGCCAATCAACATCATACGATTTCATCAATTGTTGCCCGGGCTACATTTATGTTTGTATTTTACATTGTTACTGTGAAAATAATTTTGTCGTTTAAATGTTATCGTATGTAGAAGGTTATAACAGTCGAACAATGTTTATATTGCGCACTAGACGTTAATCTTGAGCCATTGTTTTAATATGAAAAGTGCCTCATGAAGAATTGATTGCACGTGACTAACTAAAACATTTAGACTTGGAAAAAAGTTACAGTGGAACCACGGTTCCATAGAATTTGACGTAAATACGTCTCAGTATTTAAATTATATTTACGTCTCTGTAATGTAATGTAATGTTATCTTTAATGTCATCCATCTTGTTACGAAAGCGGATTGTTGACGGCAGTAATGTAACACAACAATGCCGAGTAAACTGATGACGTTTCCTAGGTAACATAACAATGCACGCAAGCTGACCATTGTTGTCGGTCCATATTTACACATTGTTGTCGATTTGTTGATACGGTTCTTACACATTTTTCTGTCAATTTATCGTTACACTTTTTCGTAAAACATTTTTGCGGAATGACCCTTCCATATAGACGTATTTACGTCAATAAATTAGTTTGAACGCTTCACACACAAATTAAACTATTTCTAATAACACTGTTTAATCACTAGCTGAGAATTATTCGTCTATTCGTCTATACATAGTTCTGACGCATATAAATGACACTCATATCTCTTTGAGAGCATAAAAATGGCATATGTCTTTACACAACACTGGAAAGCCCGTAAATTACTTCACGTTTTGCCCTCTACCCTCTCCCCAAAAAGAATAAACTAGCATTAATACTGTTATCATGCTCGACGAGAGGATAGTAATTTGAAGAGAACTTGGCTTAGTACAAGCTAGACCAGTCCCAGAATTCGGATTTATGTCACATGACGTGAGTACTTTACAGCCCTTCTCTCAGCTGTAAGTACGGTGTACAGCCCCTGGCTCTCGTGATATTATATGGGTAGTTCCGAAGCATAGACGCCATCAGCGGGGTCTCGAGAGACGGCAAGGCGACTGATATCGGCAAGAACTCAGCAGACAGGATCTGGATGCCAGGCACATTTACATTTACGTGGAATAAACCTGTCACAAACTCGAAGCTGGACTCCAGGGTATAAAAATGTTGATATTATTATCCTAACTAATACAGCAGTGTGTTCATGTACATATAAATTTAAATAAGTGGAACGAGGGTAACAAATCGATATTGCATTCACGAAGAAATTAAGAACAGATTGGCTTCGAGAGATATTTAATGCCATGCACTTCGGGAATATTCTGTCTTTTCGGTTAATATATTTTAAGCTCAAATATTGTAACATAAAATAATCAAATTTTACCTATTGCCTTGTATGGATGTAGAACTTGGTCTCTTACAAGTGAAAAACACAAATGAGGGCATCTGATAACAGCGTGGTCATTAGAATATTTTTACTCTAAGGTGGATAAATTGACAGGAGATTGTACAAAATCTGATAATGAGGAGCTTCATAATTTGTACTCTTTACGAGATAGTATTAAGATTATCATACCAAAGTGGATTGAATGTTTCAGGCATAAATCACGCGTGAGATAATCAAACAAAATTAAGTATTATTTAAATGAGTTTCGGAATGGATTTAGCTGCGTCATCTGGCAAACTGAATTATTTAGTTACCATAAAAATATAAATACAAAGGTTATATATTTGTCCAAACGTTTAGACTAGAACCAGGAAGTCGTTAAGAAACCCAGGAGCTAAGTAACCTGATATGAAATATTAGACACAAAAGCAAATTTGGGATATTAATATCTAAAGCTGACCACGTTGTCTCTTTAGTTCATATCCCGAATATTTTATAATTTTGCTGCCGTCTTTTGCTTTAAAGATGTTTGTGTATCTGTTATCACATTTTTGAGTTTATATAGATTCATTACAGAGATATTTTCGTCATAAAACGAATGCTTCAAAAACACATTTGCAGTAAACGAGTGCATAAACTTCGTAGTGAGGGCGATCTTTAACTGAAATCAGCAAACGCCTAGTAAATCCTGACAGTAATATCCAAAGATGGGGTACGCCTATCTGTGTCCTTCGGGGAATTCTGTTATAGACAACAAAGCAGATGCTGGTTAGAACTTGTTTTCGTTTGCATTGTGTTCAGTGAAAAGTGGAAAATACGCCTCAGGACTTCAGTTGAGTTCCGACATGTTTAATTCGTATACTTCACTGATTTCTGACGTCACAGATTTCACACCACTTAGTTGTGTAATTCTCAATTCAGCTAATTTGACTCAACTTCCAGCCAGCTCGCTCAATACAGCAACACAACAATGGACTTTCGTCACGTATTCAAATATACTTGTTACATTCACTTGAGAAAGAGTTGAAGTCTAGCCAATTCACCGAGAAGTTAAAGATAATTAAATTTTGCTTCATAGTGACGTGTCTGCATTACAACAATCAAATGATCAACGCTGTTTCAAGAAACAATCACTGTTTACACTGCGAATCATACAAAACTCATAAATACAAACTGCAGATTTGTTGATTGTTAACTCAGCAGGGTCAATGTGTTTTAAACAGTATTAACTATTTGGGAAGTAACACAGAATTTAACAAAATTATCTCTACACCTTGAGCAAGTCCTGTTTCATTGTCAGGTACTTATATTTCTGCTCTTACGTAATTTCTAACATTTAATGCTATTCACCTTCTAGCAAACACATAAATTATAGCTGTCTCCTCGTTAGGATGAAAACAGACTTGAAGCAAGGAAAACGCTTGTTTCCCGTGAAAACAAGTGAGTCTACTTTCATGAATTATAGTGAAACTTCGTATCTACTTATCTACGTTCTTACAAAATTCCCATCAGTCTCTGCTTTCTGTGTTATGTAAAGTTAACAAATTCATATTCTGCAGTTTATCTCTTCCGCTACCCACAACATTTAAGACATCTGTGCCAATTATTACAATTACATAACACCATCATAAAATCTGGATTGATGGTTCATTCTGAATTTTGGTTAATCCTTTAAAGTTCCGCGGTGAAAAAGACCCACATTTGCTGGTCGCAGGGCCGTAATGAAAAACAAAACCATTTTCCATAACTAAATTACCACAGTGGTTTGTATTTTTGTGATTAGGCCCAAGCAAGTCCAACTAGCCCCTGATCCATTAGCGGTAGAATAGTGGGCGTATGAAGCAGACCATTTCAAATCCTACAAACCCTGACATCTAGTGTCAAAATAAGGAAATGTACGTAGCGATACGTCACTCTCTCCCTCCCCCTCCTTTCCATCATTCACTTCGCGGCCTTGAGTTTCTTCGTCTTTATAAGCACGGATATTTACATTGTCTTACACAGTTTCAAATTGGGTAAAATATTCGGCTACCTTAGCCTAGTTTAGTTTGCACTAAGGACCTCTGAAACGTCAGTAATTTTGGCTACACGGCGAAACATCCCAGAAAACAGCCATCTTCAAGCCTGAAATCTCCACCAGTTTCGTAATTTTCGTTACGTTATGGCGGATATGTGACAAATTCTGAGATAATTTGGAACACAAGTCCATTATAGGAGTAAATATAGAAGTACGTATCACAAAGAAAATTTAAAAAATGTTACAACTTGAATTATAAATTAAAAATAGACAAAATAAAAAAAACAATTGCCTTACCTAATGGTGGTGTGTCGTTATCATTACGTCTTGGAGCCTCAAATTTACACTCTTTTTACAACTAGACACTGCAAGAGATTCCACCAAACTCACTTTTTTTATTATTCATTTCATAAAGTTTATAAGATGCTGATAGTCCAATGCACAAACTGTTTTCTTTAGGTGCATTTTCTACCACAACACCAACACTTGAATCAGTTAATGCTCGCGCCATACGCCATCTACATAAACAAGTTGTTACATGGCAAGTCAGAATGGTGTTTATCACTGATTTTAATACACTTAAATATAATATTATATATTGTATAAAATACAACTAGCAGCTCTTACCTAAATAAATTACACTTCAGCATCCGTGTGATTTGATCAAAAACGTGTGTACAAATATTATAGTTCCGTTTCGGACTTCAACGTGATTTCTTCAGTCTAGTGACGTATGATTACGTCAGATATACGAGTAAGATTTTATCGAATGTTTAATAAAACTTTAAAATCTTTTCGATTCAAGATTCAGCATTGTGATTGAAAACTACCGTTAATTATTTAAGAAAACCATTAATCTTCATACAATTCTGCGTGGAAGTAAGACTGTAAACAATGCAGACGGAAGTACGAGAAGCTTTTAGAGCCCCATACGCAACTTCCGTTTCTGGTTGTGTGTCGTCAGACACTCAGCACTGTCGCCAACGTGACAGACCGACCTGTTGCCAAGTAACTACAGCTGTGATATAAAGGTTCACTGAACCTAATAGGAAACTCAGTTCAGCGCCCAATTAGTAACTAAGTTAAGTAATCTCTTTGTAGAAAGAAAAATGGAGCACAATGGAGATCACAACTATGCAGATATATTTAAATCATCTTACTTATTTATTTACTTATATCCGTCCCTCTTTATCGGACGCTGCACAAATTTCAAGTCTTCGTTTTCCTTTGCGTCACTTTTCACACTCTTTACGAATTATATCCAGTGCAATGACACAGAAGCAGGTAATTGAACCTGATGATGGCCACATTGGTTCGAAACATGTTGTTCAAGTGAACAGAGTATGTGAAATGTTACGTACAGGAAAACCAAGAATCAATATAATACAACGGGTTGCTGAATTACAATTTTCACGTCCTTTGTCACAAGGTCAATAGCATAATTAGAAATTCCATAAATTGTTCTCTACTCAAAATAATATTGGGATGATCATCAAGTGAAGGAGTATGAGGTGGGTCGGACATGCAGCATGTATGGGGGATAAAAAAATTCATGAAAAAGTTTGGTCTAAAACCTAAAGCGCAGTAGCCATAAAAGCTCCAGATCACACAACTCTAATGTAAGAGACCATTCGGAAGACCTAGACGTAAATGGGAGGATGATATTAAAATAGATATTTGGATAATCAGTGGGCTGTGGACGGGATTCATGTGACTGGTGGCCGGCGGGCTGTTGTAATCACGATAATAAACCATGGTTTCATAAAATGCAATGAATTTTATTGTTTAGTTTACACATTAAATTACACTTTATGCAAAAGCGTTTCGATCTCAAAAGGTCATCATCAGTGGCAAACAAATTAATTCATACTAAATCATACACGTAAGTAAGCATATTGCTATGAGAAAAGAAACTTCCTTCATATAAATTAAACATAGACACATCATGCACATAAACTATATTGGCCTACGACCATGTCATTTGGAACAATGTTTATGGTGTGTTAAAACTGGCAGTGTTAATAGGAACTTTCGTCCAGGGTTGGCATCCCTGCATACCTACACACGCTAGTTTCTCGACAACGCGTGGGAACAGAAATACGTGACTCTCGTGACAGGTGCATTCAAATCTCGTCTACCGCGAGATCGGTCAGGAGAGGGAAGGGGGACACGTGGGAACGAAGGGAGAAAATGTAATTTGTGGCTCGTGCGAGAATTTAAGCAAAACGTCAGCGCAACATTTGCTGGAATTATTATTGTCCTTGGTCATATCATCACTACGTCTTATGCTATGGCAGATACCTATGAGCTTATTGCCTACAGTTTATTTCAGATCCACTTTAATATTATCGACCCATCTATGTCTTTTTTTTTCAAATGTTCTTTCTCCTTCTGCGACTCACATTTTGTACGCATTTCTTGGTTGAAATGCATGAAACAAATCTCATTAAACCCATTATCAATTATTTAATTATCCTAATAGTATTTGGTGACGTGTACAAATTAGTAAACTCTGCATTGTATAATGTTGTCCGTCCTTATAGTCCTTCTCGTCTCTTTTAATTCCCATATATTCTCCTCCGCATGTTTTCCTCACTCTCTGTCTATTTATTCTCTAGATACTTGTGGCAAGTGTTTGATCTAGTATAAGGATACACATATTCGGTCCTATTTCGATATTTTTTTGTAGTCTAGTCATGTGAATCTAAGAAGTGCTTTTAAATAATTCTTATCGTTCATCAACTTCTTTGTCTGTTATTCCATTTGGTTTAAATTACAGTGTACCAAAGGCCCTGCTACTTAAATATTATAAATTTTATGTATTCGTGTATTTTTTATTATTCTAGCCAAATGAGTAACGTTAGTACACTGGCAACAGATAAGGAAAGTAGAAACAAACACTGCTTTCACTTAACGAAGATAACCACAAAGAATGACAAATAATCGGGAATTAATAACTGCTGTCGGAGGCTGGATGTTTCTAAGCAAACCTATTTTTCATTGAGCCACGCGGTACGTAATATATTGCGGATTACAGCAATGTCATCTTCTCCGTCCCTTATTAAAAATGTTGGCTCGCTGCTCGTTTTGCGCTGAATCAAGAGACTGAAGGATAAAGGAGAGGAAGCAAAGAGAAAGAGACGAAGAAATCTCAACGTAAATGTTGATAGTGCAGCGGATTTATACACTACGTCTTATTAAAACCTTGTAGTAGCAGACATTCTGCATGTTCATGCGCGCGCACATGCCAAGTGCGATAAAAAAATATCGGGTCATAAAATTTTACAAAATAATTTAAGCAATGTTTTCGGTAACAAACGTTAATAAATGACATGAAAGCTACAATTCTCCGTGTAACAGTCGGTGAACGGATTAAACGTTGTATGATTAATCTTTTGATTGATTTTGAATTCCCCTCAACTATCACGGTTAAACGTGACTATCCACTATTGTAATAATCAATTTACAAATAAAATAGTACAGAAATAAAAATAAACCAATCTTACTTTTGATAATGAAAAATTCCTTCGTGTCAGAAGTAAGCTCAGAATTGTACAAAATTGATTTTTGCTGGTTTCTTGGCTTAATTAACGACGTTTCTTTATAACTGCATAAAATATATAGTGTCTTATCAGAGGATAAATTTTAATGAAGAGTTGGTAATTCTGTGGGTGGGAGCAGCCATGTCTTATTTTACGATACTATTAAAACATTTTTCTAGAGAGAGAAATCGAAGCAAAGAAGAAAATGGCCTAAAGACAACAGATTTCCAGACCCAGAGTATAAATTGGTACCTCTAGAGTACAAATTACTGCTTACTACATCTGGAAACATTTTGTTTGTACTTCCAAGACTAGGAGATCTGGAATTTGGAATTATCGAGGTTTCCTCCGTGTTACATAAAACCACATTTCCATTTCTCTGCCGACAAGAAATCTGTGCTTGTGTCAGAGATAATATGGCGCACGCATAATTGAATCTTTGCACTAAAGACAGTTCAATATCACGAGGACACTGGAAGCATTCGAATTTGCTGTTTCCGACGAGGGCCTTTGGAACATAACATCGCTGGCTGAAGTCTTTAAATCGCGAGTCTTGATTTTTATGGTAAAAACCGTACATTTACACTGATGATGGCAAAAAATAGGGGTGCAGGTTTTAAAAATATGTGTTTACATTACTTAAAGCTTAATAAAAATGTATACTTTACCCTTATTATATCCCTTCTTATCACTTCAGCACAATTTACGAAAATTACGATATTATATTTCACATAATAACACTATTTCATATTTAACAACTTGATGATTTCTACTCGTCTATGGAAATAAGTAAACAGAACCTACAAAATGCAACGAATTTAGATAAATATTAAGATATGTAAAAATACTATGTGTTGTACTGAAAATAGCTGTCTGGGGAAGGGAGTCGTGTTACTTGGTCCTCTCACAGTTTGTATCGATTACATTCTTATTGCTCTGAGCTTCAGCTTAAGTCAATTTTGGAAACGTAAACATAGCGTAATAATTCTAACTCATTTCCTTAGAATATGAACTACGACCAAGGTTGTGAATTACGTGAACACTTCCGTCTGACCTATACACATAATAAGAATTTCTGCAGGGGCGGAGCGTTTGTGTTAACTGAGTTAGCCCGGTTAAAACTTCGAGAAGCATAAAAAATAAGTTTTACTTACGTGGTTCAGTGGTACTCCACATACACTGAAAAGTCGAAAAACTGATCAGATAAATTTAATGGTTAGCCAGCTCCAGCCAGACAGGCGTTGCTATCCGGTGTCTGTGTTCCAGTGCGCTTGGTAGGCTTACCATTGAACGACGAATTATTTCTATTTTCCTTTTTTTTCCAAATTTTTAACCGGGTTAAAATGCCCATGAATTTCTACTCTAAATTTCTCAACTAATTCTTCAACTGGTACGTGTAGGTATTTATAAATTAATTTCCACTGTATTACACAACAAGAAATTGTGTGGGGAAGTGGAGTTAAAGCATTATTAAACACTACACTAGACAGAGGAAAGTGATTTCCTTCAACTTGGGCCTCTCTTGTGGTATGTATTTGAAAACTACGAAATATGAAAATGTTATAATATTTGACCCGGAACATTTTGATCACACCTTCCATCATCGTGCAGCAGAGACGGAAGGGGGAAATATCACGGCGATGAAAATTTCTTATGGAGAATAATAGCCAGGGTTATTCCATAGTCTTCTTTATTTTCGCATGAGAAATGTTAGACGTCAGATTTTGACATGTGGGCATTGTTTGTGTGTGTGTGGATATCAGTACGCAGAACACACTGAGGGTAGATTATTGAAACTTCCATCACGCTGCTAGATGTGAAAACCTCATTACAGACAGGATCATCTTTCCACGGAGAATTAACCGTCTGAGAAATTCTAAGACGGAAAAGTGTTGTGAAATATCTAGCACGAAGCAACGGGAGCTTACGGAGTTAAAACTGAACCTGTAAAGGCTGTCACGTATTTTGGAATTCGGGACAAATTACGAAGCACAGAATATTACCGAAAATATCCTATAACATGTACTACTTGTAAAACTAAGAAACGAGAATGACACTACAGAGTGCCCCACAAGTCCGAAATTACAAGCAATGAACATAATGTAGAATCTAATCAATCTGAAAACAACACGCAGTATTGTAATTATGACACAGAATTTGGTTTCAAGACTTTTTCTGTTCTACATCATTCGTAGTGAAAAGTGGGCATGGAATGCTTGTCAGTAACCAAATTTTAATTTTTAAAGTCTCAGGTATCAATAATTAAAAATATATTCACAAATGCGTTCTATAAAACGTTACTTATCTGCTGGAAAACAAAGGAGACGCTCCAAAACAAATCAGAGATTATTCCTCGCTAGACGTAATGTTATTAACCGCCCAGGAACATTTGCGAAAAGACAAAAAAGTGTGATTAGCGATGTTAGTAATTCTCTCGTGCATGGAAACTGATGTAGAAGGAGATTGATGCCGGTTCATGTGGTCAGCTGGAAGTTCTGTCTCTGGAACGAGCACGCGATGATTAACGATGAATGAAAACTGGACGAGGAGGTTGGGAGGGGCAAACACAGGTCGACAGTATATATAACTTAGTTCCAAGTTACAGACACAGGGCTCCCGGACCCATCGTTACACGGTGCTCGAAATTTTAACGTCCTTTGCAACCGCAGGAGAAGTGACTAGTCAAAATAGAGAATCAGTTTTCTGTAAATCTGAATTTACGCTTGAACACGATCCAGAATCACCCTTGTTTCCCTAAGGGACTGGCTAAGTAGCACATTATCAAATCTAGATCTTAAGTTTCCCTAACTTTACCTCTGATCCGTCACTTACCTTGTCTTGGTGTAAATGTAGCTAAGTTAATGAGATATTTCTATTTAAAAACAAGCTATAAGCGATAAAATTAGGAACTAATATGTTGGGCAATATCTTAATTTAGAAACACTAAAAGAATCATTTATATTACTTAGTAATTTAGTTGACATATTCGATTAGTTCAGTTAGTGTACTTAGTTAATTATGCTTGAAATTTAATGATAAAAGTTTCGAAGTACGACTACGCACAGAGACAAATAAAATAATATTTTAATAACCGCTGTTGTGATCAAAGTACTTTACCAAATAAAAAGCAGTAACGTACAGCTGAATGCCATACGTGGTGAAATTGTTTGAAACTCCAGTTTTGCTTAGTATGGACGGACGGACGGACATACAGACGAAGAGCAAATACAATCAGGCAAGCGAAGCACAGCGATGCGAAATTAAATTGTATCCACTCTACCCTACAGCGTTTAAATTATAATCTCTCCGCATGCAGTCTAATGCTTATTTGCGGGGGTGTTTACCCCACACTACCCTACGGAGAGACAGACTTTAATATCACTTATAAAGAAGATTATACAAATCATGCTGTGATTTTGACATAGACTCAGAATCCTAGATTTTCGTGATAAAGCTGATGATCATACCAGAGGTGTGTTTGGTACAGACGGAGGTGCGTTTTTCTATAATTTCTATCGGAACTTTAATTTTCGAAACTCTGTAGAAGGCTATATTCAGGTTTGCGACATCTGAATGGTGTAGTATTTCTCAGACGTATTTCCGCCGGACAGCTTAAAAATTTTCCACCACTGACAAGGAGAGATTCATAAAAATTATTGTATAATTCGAATCTGTATTGGCATTAAGTGTTTTTACTAATATAAGACATTAATCCAGTTTGAAGTACATATTCCTTGCTACTCTGAGTACATAGGTGAAGTTAATTTGTTTCATATAGTAATACACTGTTGTGCAATGTCAAAAAATACAGTAATAAGGCGGGAAAATACTAATATTTCAAGATGAAGCGAAAATTTAAACTGTTCCTGGTAGCGAAACTTATAAAATCTTTAAGATTTTTAATGCGATAAGTAATGCAGGATTAATAGTAACGCCCTGTAGTCTTCTAGGTGTCACAACCTTTAAAATTTACCACCATGTAAACCTCATATCTCAATCTCGACCTGGATAACGGCTATCCTTACACGTTTTTTGGTTTTTCCTTAACTCCTCGAAGCAAATGCCAAGACATTATCTGAAATTAGGCCACGACCAAGGGATAAGAATCGACTGTTGGTCCCTGGCGACCGTAATAATGTTGCTTCTTGCCGCCTTCCTTCTAAATCACGCCCGCTTCCTTCCACATCCTTTCCAATTCATTATTCACTAATAATTCCGAACTATAAACCAGAAACAAGTAACTGCATTTGTATTATAATTACAGTACTAAACAACATCTAACCTATTGTAGGGGTGGACAGCAGGTGACTTGACACTGATAGGCTGTGGTTTACTACCCCTGGAGGGTTGTGACTGCTCTCTGGACGCTCATGATGTTAGCCATTGACGCTGGAACTGAGCCACGTCCCCAGATGCATATAACATTAACGTACAAGCACTGTTTTACTCTGTCAGCAGTCTTAACATGGAGACTGCTCCGGGCCAGTGGCGTGTCGCCATCTTCACGAAGGACTTCGTCTCGTAAGCAGTTCAAACTTTTGTACTTGAATGAATTGGTCTGTGGTTCGTATTCATTTTATTCGCAGCAAATAAGAAATCATCTAGAAGTAAAGTCGAAGAATAAAACGTATGTGTTTAAGTCATTAAGATGGTCAAAACTAAAGACAGTACCAAGATAACTCGAAATAACAAGACAGAGTTTGAAAATGATGGGTCAGGAAGTCTGGCCCTAGTTATACCCTGAAGATTAAGAAACTAATGTATAATTTTTCAAATATTTTCTTCCACCGAAACGCAGTTAAAAATGGGAACAACTTAATGATGCTTAAATTAATGCTTAAGCCATTACATGTCAGATAGAGTAAGACATGTTTCTTGTCCTGCATTTAATTCACAACCGTACAAATATCAGTTCTGGAATTTATTGTTTATTTCTTATTCATTACATAAAAACTCCCTCCATATTTTGCGGATTTAGTCATAATATTTCAGTAAAATTGTCGTCCCCTTTCTGATACACCGTACTTTTTGACATCTTATCTCCACGTGCTTCTTGCGTGGAATGTTATTCGCTTGAAGCCGAAGCTCGTATAAATAATATTTATAAATCCAGTCCGTACCACGAAGAAAACACAACACTTTATCATTACAAAGATCTACTTAATGCCGTTTAAGGAAATAATCGCTGTTTATAGTGAGAATCATATTTCGTCTGAATAATATTTAATAATTCAGTCCGTACCGCGAAGAAAACACAGCTCTTCACCATTAAAAAGATCAACTGGTTAAAGCTGTTTAAGGAAATAATCACTGTTTACACTGAGAATCAGATAAACACAATAATAAAACAGGTGGTACGTGTACTTACCACTGGGTTTCAAAGGGTTCAAACAGAATGTCACAGCAGCGAAAAGATGAAAAAGGCTTCCTCGTTCTGTTTTCGTGAGCTGTTTAGGTAAAAATTTCGAGAATGATATTTCTATAAGGCTTTTTCCTTATAACGGACAGAGTGAATCGTAGCGAAAGTGTATTTTTCCAGATCAAGAAGCGGAGAGAGGCCTCAGAAGCAGACAGAATCTTTCAATTCACTTTCATGCGCCTTCATTCGCTTCAACGCAGAAGATAAATAAGAAAAAGCCATTTGTGCCGACAGCAGGATAACAATTTTCTGCCGACATGGTTTTCTTTGTCTCATATGCCGTTCATAGTTTCCACAACTGGGCCCATGCATCAAAGTCTGCTGTAGCTTCCGGAAGGCAAAGCTTCCAAGCACCGGAACTCCGGCTCCGTGGAGGTTGATGGGTGAAATTGACTTGACCCAACCAACCCTTCGCTCAACTTTCAACCGCCCCTGGGTTACAGACTACAAACACAAATTAGATCCCATACATCGACGTGCAAGCTGAAATCTCCTCGACGTACGCGACAGGCGAGTGACGTCATTATCATCTGAGTGCTTCGTCAAACATTCCCTGGCCATACAACGTACCTGACTTGTATTGAGACGTGCCCGGTTCAATTTCAGATCTGTTACAGAATTATTTATCGTGGTTTTCCTCAGCAGAAAGCAAGTACAGTCCCTGTAAAGAGACAAGAGCCATCGTCTTCTACATTATTATATTCTTACAGTTCATCATCATCTTATCATCTGCTGCCGTCTCAAAACATATTTCTTTTTGAAAATTTTAATAGTTTTTACTACCAAGCTAGTTCGTTGAGAGTTTTACTTGGGGTTACTTGTTGCAGATAAATTGTGTCCTTATTTTGAAGGCAGTGAAACTTATGACAGATAGTAGATACTTTAACGGTTGTGAAATGTCAGTGTAAGACAGCGAAAATAGCGTAATTATAGGCCCGCAGGCTTACGTAATGATACTTCTGTCATTTAATTTGAAATGTATAAACAAGGTGTATCTATGTAAATGAAAATGACTTATAATAAAATATGTATCACATAAAAGGGTGTCTATTCTTTTTTGTTTGTTTGTGGTTTACTTAGCAAAATTGTCAGTAGGTCAGACAAAATATCATCTACAAGATGACTAGTAAATAATGAACAAGAAATAATGAGGAAGGAGACAGTTATACATGTTACGTGTTGACACGTGACGCTCGTTGGGGACACAAGAAATTAGTACCAAAATTATGTGAAGAAATCTCACTGCAACATAGAACGAAATAATGCGAGGAGAAGATTGGACGGTGAATTCTTAATGCGTATTCTCTCTTTCTTGAAAGTTTAAGGTATTTTTATGTTCTGTATTTTTTGCCCTAGTAAATTTATCTGATTTTCTTTTATTACCCACTAAATCAACATTACAGAAAACGGGCGTACTTTGTACTGATATGGCTAAAGGATAAGAGTGTAAGAAAGTCTATAAATAATGCATCAGCATTTAAGTTGTAATAAACACTTTAATGGTTCTTCACAGTGCATCTCTTACGTTATCGATTTAGCATTAAAGAGTGCTGTGAGGCAGTTAAAATACAGACGAAAACTTGGTACATTTTTAACATCATATCATCAATTAAGTTTTAAATGTATTCGATTCAGCACAAATATAAACCTCTTAAATAGCTGATGACGCAATAATTTCTGCTGGAAAATGTTATATTACACAACAGGGTTGACCAAAATTCTCTATCCAGAGCTACACGTTGCCATAAGCGAACGTGCTTTCTTGTGCTTCTGATTTGGTCTTTTTTTCGAGGGAAATAATTTTCTGGATTGTATCATCATATTGTTCCCTGAGGATAGAGGCAGCAATGACATCTATAACGTTAGCAATTATCTACCAGATCGCACGGCGCTACAACCTAGAAGACATCCATCTTCAAACAAACGTAGAATTTTAATTAACACTTTAAAGCCGTATTTTGTCTAAACAATCTTACATACAAAGTTTAAATTGTTGGTTCTATGTTTGTTCATTTACATTTTAAAAAAGTGGTCAAATAGATTTTCGTCAAATTTCGCGTGATTGTTTATTCAGAACAGGGAGAGATTATAGTTGGGGTAGAATTCAGAAAAAGTATTCTGAGTTCCATTCCAGTTGATGAAGTTTCTTGTACATCGGAAACTTAAACACGATAAGCGAATGACGCCAACAAATTCTTTGTTTCGAAGAGGAAATTATACTTGTTACATGTGGACAGACAGGTAGGTGAAGTTAAAGAGTTACAATTCTGCGTACAACGGGTGTTGAAAACAAACGATAGCGCACAATTTCTGCACCTTATTTCTTCAATACGCAAAACGCTCGAAATGTTCCCACGTTCTTCTCAACTTAGAGATAATGTTATTTTCCGCTTCTCCGCTTTGCCTCATTCTTTATTCATACCACTACACCGCCGAAGAAGAAAAACCATGTAATTCACACCACATTAGAAATCTTACATATTAACCTTTTGAAGCCGAAGCTCGTCTAAATTAGATTTAAGAATTCAGTCCGTACCGCAAAGAAAACACCGCACTTCACCATTACAAAGATCAACTGGTTTATGCTCCCGATAAATAAAGCTCGTCTAAATAACATTTAAGAATTCAGTCCGTACCGCAAAGAAAACACCGCACTTCACCGTTACAGAGATCAACTAAACGACCAGTCCCGTAAAATTTTAGGTCTTTTTAAGAAACAGACGATGGGTAAAGTCCAAACGGAAGAAAGTAGAAACGTCTTGTTAGACACTTCTCTATTCAGTGTCGTTTAGTGAGAATGGCTCCAGGGCAATAACAATTCTGAATGTTCCCTCTAAGGCTTTCGTTTCAAAGGCCGTCGTCGTATTTCAGACGAAGCCGAAGCGATAATATTTATGCGGTCTGAAGCACACACAGTATATTTGCTTTGCGAAGCATTTAACTCCTGCGTATCGAAGCTCTCAATGATTTCTCACTTCCCATCTTCCTATGCCCAGTTCTATGTATATTTTCCTCTCAGAAATTCACGCTCAATGTGTATATATGTATAGGATAACCAAGCCACAATTTTTTCTACCAATTCAAGGATTTTTCCTTTCAGAATAGCCAGTGCCTCAGAGAGACTGAATGAAAGTAGGTAAAAACCTTCTGCATTTTCCAGATATACTGAAAAAAATCTTAACATTCTATCACACTACGCCACAAAACAAAATCAGTAGTGATATTTTAGGTTTTTAGGCTACTATCTGGGACGTGCAGTATCCTAGAAACTGTTCGACGTTTCGAAGATGCTTTCGTCTCCATCTACAGAGTGGCCGCTATGTTCTTTTCCGTTCTGTTCTACGAGACTACACGTTGCAACATACCTGAAGGCAGGCATGTTTAGAAGATATTGTTTTGATGTGGCTCTTACATGAACATGAAGCTCATTAAACAGAAAGGCCGGCAGATATTACAGTTTCAAAACTATTATTTAACGACGCAGATTAATTTTCTTGTGTTGTGTACAGCGGTTCTAGTAATGTCGTGTAATTATATATGATAAAAAGGTGGTGTAACCAGAGAACACGCTTTATTAATGTTGTCGGTATTTGGTAGCGACTGTCCAGTTTAATTAAGGACGTGAAATCAAGAACTAGGGCACGTCGTACACACGAACACTTGTGAAGGAAGAATACAGATCGGAAAAAACATAAATTAAACCGGAATTTGAAAGTAAAAACGGTTTGAACCATCTCTCCAATAACTGGTTTTAGTTAAGAAAATTATTGAATGACATGCGAACCTCCAGCCACAGTAAGAATAAACTTGTCTATTTTTTTAATAAATTACCACAGCGCTTCAATAAATTGTCTTAATTTATGACTCAGTGGCTTACGAGTCGATGTTGTAAAGTAAACTTGGGTCTGGTCTGGAAAAGGTTGGGAATTTCTGTCACGTGACATCAAACATAGTGGAAATGCGACCACCAACGGATTGGTTATTACATAAGTGGTCATGGTCCACTTTAAACTATTTCCAAGCATTTGTCTGAAGAGATTATAGGCATACCTCGGAGATGTTGCGGGTTTGGTTCCAGACCACCGCAATAAAGCGAGTCACACGAATGTTTTGGTTTCCCAGTGCATATAAAAGTTATGTTTACACTATACTGCAGTCTATTAAGTGTGCAATAGCATTATGTCTAAAAAACAATGCGAGAATTACCAAAATGTGACACAGAGACACGAAGTGAGCACATGCTGTTGGAAAAATGACGCCGATAGACTTGCTCGACGCAGGGTTGCCACAAACCTTCAATTTGTAAAAAAAAAAATTGCAATATCTGCGAAGCGAAATAAAACGAGGTATGCCTGTATAAGAAAACCACGATAATTCTCTATCATGTTAGCCTGCAACACAGTGTAGATATGAATCAGATACCTGCGTAATACGAAAGCATGGCGTCACTTTCCACGTGCCTGCAGGCCACATACGCGGGGCGTTGTGTTTCGATGCTTAAATTTGTGTGCGCACTACGTTGGCCTCCCACACACACACACACAGCAGCACAGAGTACGGTTAAGTTACATGAAACCTCACAAACCACATTCTGTCTAAAACATGCAAGGCAAAACGTTTTCCCGAAAAGCTGGCCGGCCCCCCAAAGTCCACACGACGTTCAAAACCTACAACATCAACGCCGACGAGGGAGATATCAGGTTCTCACTGTGGCGAGTAAGAAAATTACAGCCTCCTGTAACATGGCGTCATGTAGTCTCTCGACGTTTCAGATGTGTTTAATGACACTATGACCACGGTTTGCAGTTTGTCATGATTCCGAGAAAAATATGGGTTCTGTGGGGATAAGGCATTTAACAAATGTTTTGGCGGAAAACATGGAGTTTCAGCTTCTACGTGGACCCTGTCTGAAATATCTGACGCATTTAGGTGCCCAAATTTTTCATATCAAGCATAGAGGTTGAATAGTTGGATCGTATTCAGGAGGTTCCACTTTAATTCTCTGCCCGGACAGCGGATATCCTGACTGATGTCTTTCGTGGTTTGCCTTAGTTCCTCCGGGGAAATACGAGGTGCGATCAAAAGGTTTCAAGACTGCGCGTATAAAAACCCGTACACTTATCTCAGGTATTAAATTCATCCATCACCCTCGAAGTAGTTCCCCTGGGAGTGAACACAACGATCCCAGCGCCCCTGCCAAGTGTGGAAGCATCCCTGGAAATCTTTCTTTGTCAGCCTGTCAAGCACCATCTGCGATTCTGCCTGAATCTCTTCTATCGTCTCAAATCTCCTTCCCTTTAGCTGAATTGTCATCTGTGGGAAGAGGAAGAAGTCACACGGAGCTAAATCCGACGAATAAGGAGGGTGCGGGATGACGGCCATGGTGTTTGAGGCCAAAAACTGCCGAACTTTGAGGGCGGTGTGCGCTGGCGCGTTGTCATGATGCGTCGCATGGGGAGTTCTTCCTTTAGAATCAGCTGACAGGTCCCATAGCCTAGCCCAACAATGTCGCACAAGTCGTTGATGGTACGACGTCGATCTTCGTAACATTTTCGGGCGTTGTGCTCGAAGATGGTCGTCCAGAACGCTCGTCATCATCGACAGAGGTTCGGCCATTTTTAAAACGTGAATGCCACACAAAAGTTTGCGGACTCCCCAAATGCTTGCTTTAGCATTTCACAGGTTTCCGTAGCCGTTTTGGCGAGTCTTTGGCAAAATTTGATGCACACGCCATTCCGAAATCGCAGGAGGGTCGGTGTAATGCACTACCAAAACGCCCGTAACTAAGAAACAAATGCTAATTCGATGATGCCGGCTGGCACACTGATTCACTATGAATGTAGGCCGCACCCCCTAGCGGCAGAAGCTCGTACTACATCCGGTTCGCCCTCTATTGACACAGTCTTGAAACTTTCCGATCGCACCTCGTACGCGGATAGTCACGAAAACTTTCTTCCGTGTCCATTTCAATTCGTTTTTATTAATCGTGTTACTCCGTGACGACGGAGTCTGAGCGATGAACGGCGTCGTTAAATAAAATACAGGCAAATGAAAAGTAACGGCTTTAATTAATCTCGTCTTTTAAATTTTATGCAATTTGGAAAAACCTCGATGAACTTTCTGGCATGAAATACACTGTTTCCAACGGGTACAGACCTAAATCTCAATTTTTCTGCTGGGATTGTAGGTGAGTGAGGTAAAAAAAAGGAAGCCCTTTTTTTAGAAAGGGTTAGAGCGACTTTTAGTGGAATAAAGAGGGATGCTCTGTAGGAAGGGGTTGAATTCCAAGCTTTCTGAATTATTGAGCGACCATTTTACAACTCTTGTACTAGTGCTAAATGTTGCAATGGCTGGAGGCAGAGGTGCCTGGTCATGGAACTCAGGGAATCTGGAGGCCATTCATCCTCATTTGGTAGCACCAGGGACTTCCCACCGGCAGAACCACGCTGCTCACAGGCCGTGGAACAATTTAACGTTTGAAATTCCTCCATTTGTTGCCCTGTTCTCCGGTCTAATGCCGCATCACGGAAGGAAAAACACGGTCTGTGTTCTGGTTTTGTCTCTGATTACGTGGCTAATAAAATGAACGCGTGATATGATGACGTGCCTGTCTGTCCGTTCACATTTTTTAGCATCCGAGATTCATAAACTTGTACAAATACTTTGGTAACATTTTTACATAAGATGTCTACCCAAACACTCGAAGCGCGGATTAATTTACTTTTTCTTTCCAGATCTGAGCTTTTCTCGGCTTTAAAGATGTGGAATGCGATCTTCTGGGTTGTAACGCCGTGTAACTTACAGCAAAATTCTTTCTATCGAGCTGGTTATCACAGCGTTTACCCGCGTTATGTGTCTTCTGTCTCTCGTAATGTGACCGTTTGCAGTCACTACCGATATCCCATTGTCCAGAACGGGTTTTTGAAATGGCTCTTAAAATATTTGTGATAACTGTCGACTCATCATAAATTACTAATAATAAGTTAAACATTTTCTATTGTCTAAGGCAGGGCTGATATTGACGACGTTTCGGAAGTGACTCACAAGCTTAATTACGTGACTGCTCTTCATTATAATAACAGACATTTTATTGTTTTAATTTTAAGAATGATGATGAATGTTGGGACCCAAACTCAATGATGTTGCACGAAGCACTAGAATTTTAAATGGAGGCGATTCGTATTAGGAAATTCAGAATTAAATTTCGGCCCACAATCCGGCTATACTGATATTTTTCGTGGTTTTACTCAGTCGTTAAAGACAAATGTCGGAATATTACCTTAAGTTAGGTCACAGCCGCTTTCTTCCATATATTCTGAAATTAATTGCTCTTTAATGATCCAGCGATATATAATATGAACTACTGACAGCGATGATAAATCACAGATAAATAAAATATATCACAGGCTGAGCTGTTTCCGCCTTTGAAAATAAAGTGAATTATCTCAGACATTTCAGAAGGGTTGAAAATTGCTGGTATCTAATGTAAGCCCGGTGTGAGGATCAGGGTTTGAATAAAACAGCAGGGTTGCTATTATCATCCCCTGATGGCACTTGTAATGTTCGTTCATCCATCCATAACAAGAACAAATGTTTTCACACGTGAAAACATCGTAGGCAAATGACTTTACGTCTGCAGGCGGAAGATAAATATAAGCAGCTTCAGAGTGGAATTTCACTGCAGCAAAAATATTGGGAACTAAGTTTCAGTAGTCGACGTGTAGTAAAGACAGTGACAAATTCAGGGCGACCGCTTACAGAATTATGAGTCAGACGCAACTCACCCAGCGCAACATTCCAGTGCCCGCTGAGAATGAATGGCAAATGTCCAGACGTCGAAAGCGACGCAAGTTTAAAAAAAAATCGCAATTTAGAAGCTTTGAGTGCTGGCGGTGGTGGAGGGGGGGGGACCGAATGGAAGGAGGTTAAAAGGGCAAAAACGTCATAAAATTCGGTGGACAAAAAAATATTACGCTCGTGTTGATCCACGTGAAAAGAAAAAAAAGGCATTTGAGTGCGGGAAAGACCCGATAAGATGTATGGAACATTCTGCAAGTGATTTTGCAAACTATGGAGCGTGTGCCACGTGGTGTCATCACGCGAGGTGGCCTTGAATTAAGCACATAGTTAGTACACGGCTCTGCACAGGATTGGCTTATAGAACGTTGATGACAATTATCGAAATAAATTATATAATGATAGAAATTACAGTCATTGGCCATGAGCACGGATAATATTTTTAATTCATCTTCTTCTTGGTCAACCCACACTTCTTTCTCCTCGTAGGTCAGAAAAACGGGCAACCAACAAATCAAAATTTAAATATTATTTTTCTTTCTAATGGCGCGTCCCTATATATGGAAGGTTTGACGAGAGCGATCAACAGAAGCGAAGAACACTTTATGGGACCGCCCATGTCTGTCTGTCTGTCCGTCGCGTTTTTTTAATAATTATTATTTTAACTGAGATTACTTTTATATTACATTACCGCAACAATGATATTGAATTTCATTGTTGCGACAATGAACTTCATCACCTGCGATGTAGCGTGAAGGACACTTTTTAATATCAGTGCATTCCAGGCAATACGCTTTAAAGTCTTGTTAAACATCCTGTAGGAATGGCACCGAGTCCTGAGTTATATGGAGGGGGGGCGAGGGACTTGTGAGGGCCGGAATGTGACGGAACACTGCCTTTTAGTGCCCCACATTACCGCGGAATCCAGAATGGCGTAACTGAGCAATAGCTCAAGCCCCGCGCTGTAGCGAAGGAATTCTCGCCTTTTTTTTCTCCTTTTAACGCGGGAAAAAAGCTATAAAACTCCATACATGATAAGGCTTAGGTCTTATTAAAGAACTTGTGTTCAAGCAAACACAGTTTATTATTTTATTTAATGTTAGTAAACTGCTCTAAATCCCTTAACAGCGTCACAATGGCAACTGTAATAACAATACAAAAATGTATAAATATCATCCCATAACACGCAAAATATCTTAACACCATTGCCATAGCAACGGTTAAGACAACACACACAAACATAAATATTGTCACACAAGCCCAAAATTCCTTAACAGTAAATGGTTACGAACCAATCAAGACCTGCTTATTAAGCAGATAACACCTTGAGACATTTCCGTTTGTGAGACAGGCATTGATGTTCTGAGTTGCGCACATCAACATTTCGTAAGATTACACTGGCTTCATCTTCATCCGAAGAACATACTGCCTCCATCGTCACTGTAGAAATGTATATGTCAAATTGCGATTCAGACACGTCTGTCTCTCTGTTAACTGATGCCATAAAACTTAGGCATCCTTCGGAACCCAATTTTCACTCTGGTGATTAAAATCCCCACCATTTTTAGGGAAATCAAAAGTTAATCATCGCTCATGCAAAAACTCGCCACAGGCCCCTATCTTGACCCAGATGAATCTACTTCACACTATCATATACTTTTTAATATTAACCTTCCATCGGCACCTAGATCTCCCAATTTATCTCTTTCGTTCATGTTTTCCGAACTTCGAAAATTTATTTATTTTGCTAAACCTTATCTGCCAAAACAGAATAAAACAATTCGGAAAAGCAGTAAAGTTTTTATGCAAATTTGCCTTTTATTTACACGAGAATTAGTAATGACATTCAAACTGAAAATAATCAGTAATTGTGTCACATCAAACGGGAGATGTAGCCCTACTACACTAAATTAAAAACCATTGGGAACTATGGGGAAGAGACAGTGGAACGCGCATTGTGATGGGGCTAGGTTCCTTTGTGATGCTGTAACAATACACTGTGGAACAGTATTCACAGTCTGTGTACATGGCCGCATTTTAAAGAGGAATATGACACAATAGACACAAAATACTGGCCCTCATTCATTAGGCCAAAACCATGGGAGGTCAAGTTTTGCTTAGGATTCAAATATTTACGAAACTATTTTAGTGAAAAAATTGAAACTGGCATCAAAATTATCCTGTCAGCTATTGGAAGTGGGAAGAGACTATATAAGTAAGACAGGCACAGATGTGAAAATAATATTAAAATGGATTGTGTATGCATTTCTCACCTCTCCCATCCTGCAAAGAAATACAGATTTTAAACAGTAATTTTTGTACGAAATTAAGATACAAATGGTTTTCCTTGTATTTCAAGTGGCAACTGACTAATTAAACTTCACCAATATAACTTTTATTACAGTGAAAGTATGTAGATTTATAGGCTTGCATAGCCTTATCATGAAAACCTTTGTGTTTTTACCGACATTCATTGTCCTTCGAAACAAATATAAAGAAATGTTATTTTCGTAACTTTTGAAACGCTACGCAACAAAAATATTTTTATTCGAGTCTTATACGCAAAACCTAAACTTACCTTACCTTTTCTCCGAGACCTGCCAATTGCCGGGTCAAAGGTTAAGCCCCTAACTTAGTATCAAGGGAATTATAATGTGCTATTTGATTGGACTATCGCACACCACGTGGAGTGATGACATGGAAAGGTAGTAGAATGTTGATCAGTGGAAGGGGTTGTATAATTGTGGAACTATAAGAAAATTCTGTTCCAAAGTCACTTCTTCCGCCATAAATATCACTTGAAGTCACCCGGGATAGATCCAAGGTCTCCAAGGCGAGATGACGTCTCCCTGATCTATGAAGTGACTTACACTTAGATATATATTTTATAATAAATGTCTATTATAAAATTATTACTTTTAAATTTAATAAAAAATAATCCTGTCCTGTGTTTGCATAAGTTAGAAACCAACATGAAAATAACACTTTGTTAAGAAAGATCACATTGGTCATAAGGCTCTAATTCTCAAAGTCGATGTTTGATACGCGTCTCTGTCTACATTGCTTTGTTCTGTATATAGCGTCAGATTATTTCACGGATTGTTCCCTTGTCCAAGAAATCCAATTAGATGTATAAAAATTCAAAATTTCGAAATAAATTCTGAATCCGAGTATGGCAGACAGAACAACACGTCAAATTTGCAGATAAAAATGGTTCTTATTATCAAAAACAAAATAAAATGCTTTGTGACAAATAATTAGATCCCTCGCTTGTTACTGAAATCCTCTTCCGTTTTTCATTGTTTGTTAATCTCCCTGGAGATGTCACTAAGAACACAACAATAATTAGCGAAACATTGCTGCCAGGCGGACTGCATCTCTTCCAATTATTCCTGTGTACGTTTGGTCTCGGGTCTTCCTACTTAGTGGCAGACAACCTCAGCGTTCCTCAGGAAGTAATTAACGACGTACATGACAAAAAAAAGGGGGGGGGAATGACAAAAACCCAAGGACGTTCGCGGGGCACGTTAGTCTTCTGTTAAATACTTATTACTGTAGTGAATACATTGAAATGTTACAAGTTCTCTTTACAAAAAAAGATTGAACATCTTAAGTATAACAACTAAATCATCCAGACGCTCAAAAGTCAGTATCTCCTTCGTATTGTAAAAATATGCGAATAGGTGTCATATTCTCGAAAAAGTTGAAGTTCTAATTTTTTTTCGGTATTTTTCTCTGATTTAATAAATCTTTACAACTCTCACATAGAATTTAATTCGGACTACATTTACGTATTAGAAATCCTAAGAGGATTGCATATGGACAGTTTTTATCATATACTTTACACCAAGCACGTAAGAAAGGATGCTAAAGTTGGAAACCCTTGATCTACAAGATAAATGGCTACTTGTGTGGATATCGATCAGTAAGATATGAAATATTTGAGAATACAGAACTGGTCGGCAACTTCATCCTGTTTCCACGTCACAATAATTATAAAAGAATATATAACCTCTCGCTTCCGTCAACATGAGGTCTTTGTTGACACTCTTGTGGGACGGTTTTTTCCCGGAAGGCAATCCAAGTCTTCCACGTGTCAGGTAAAAATGATACTGTTATTTATAACTCAGCTAACGAGCCTAAAAATGAAATAAAATTTTTTCCTCCTATACCGATTACATTCTGCAACATTGAAGAGGAGACTTAACTATGAGCGTAACTTCTCACAAATTGTGAGGAACTTACTACGTTGTACTTTATATTGAAACTCTTTAAAGAAAATTCTCGTAGACGGAACGAACAATTAGTAAAATCGACAAGGATTTACATCGTGTTGTGGTGGATTCACAGTCGTGACGCAACGCCTGTAAGTTATTACGTGTTCAGTGAAAGTTGTAATATTACACCGTTTTTGGAGGTTTATAGAGGAATTTAGAGTCTACAAGGTGAAGTAATATTATAATCCTTTACCACTTTAGTGTGAAAATGTAATATGTCTATCTTCTGAGAATTGTTTATGATGTCAAAGTTGGAAAGATTTGGGAGCTAAAGACTTTGTGAGCCAAGCAAAACAGTTCAGTTGTCCCTCTAGTAGTTTTCACACTCAGAACCTTCTCTATAACTCTCCTTATTTCTTCCTGGTCTGTCTCTGGAGAACACTTCCTAAAAAGGGAGAAAATAGGACAATCCCGAAGGAATGATAAGAAGTCTGATTTCTTCAGGTAGAAAAGTTATATTCAAATCGTGGCCACGAATTTTATTACGTCTATAACCAAGTAAAATAAATACAAATTAATGTTGTTGTGACCTTGTGAATCTTTGTGGAGCGAATTTTTTAAATCTTCTAAGCGGTGACTTTAAATTTTCTGTCGAAACTGTTCTTACGAAAAGATAAGCAGTAAACATTTTCAAACGTGTTATTAGTTGCGTCATTAAACTTTTATGTTATCTGACAAGAGCCAAGCAGCGCCATAAGTTAAATTACATAATCGTTTGTATGAGTTTAAAACGTACAGCTTGATAATGAGTTCAGTTAATTCTCAATAGCAATGTTTCCAAAATTTAAACATTTATATTTACCTATCCAATCTTATCGATATACCCCTTTCCTCCCCCCCAAAAAAAATCAAAATCATTTAACTCGCAGACGGTGGAACCACAACATTATAATTATGCTTTAGGTAGACACTGAGAAAAGTCAATCACGTAAGCTAAAAGCTCTTCATGAACATACAAGCTTTATCAGTATCAAAGAATTTGTACAATTTTCTTTTTTACATCTCTGAAAATATTTTTAAATTCCTTTCGCGTACCACGGGTGGTACGCGTGCCACACTTTCGTAAACATTGCTGCATGGTGACACGAGGCAAAGCCACTGCATGAACGTTACATCTCAATACGTTCATGGGATGTTATTCGTACTTTTAGCAGCCTTCAACTGGTCTACCCCTTGTTAGTCAATCTTGTCAATAGATGGCAGGATAATCTCAATCGCGTGTCATTCTTCTTATGTTTTCCCTCTAATACGTACGTGATCGCAGTCAGTAGAAATGGCAGGTGGTATCAATCTTTCTAAAAGTGACAATTTAGTGGGTAAAAGTGTTGAATTTAGTGTTGTTTATTGTGAATTTAAATCTCTGTGTAGTCAATAATAGAATGTTGATGTTGATAGTGAGTTATACGAACCTGCAGTGCTTCGAATATTCAAGAAGAATGAGAGAATCACATGTGACCTTGGTGGCAATGGTAAGTAACTTCTAGAAACAATTTGTTAGAAGAAAATAGTGACAGTTAATTAGTTCGTTTATAATAATTTAGTTTATTGGTATTATAACTTAATGAGTTGCGCATGTTCAGACAGTGTATTCATAGGCTGTGGCTTAATAGGAATAATTTTCATGGCCAGAATTCGATTCCTGGCTGAGGTATTATATTTCTCTTTTTCAGTGTGTGTGTAGAATGGTTCTTAAAACTTCGAATATTCCTAACTAATAAGTACAGGGGGGTAAATTAGTAAGGATTTGATTGTTTATAAAGCATTTAATGTACTTTTAAGAATCTATGGAGTGACATCTTCATACCCCAACGCACTTTCAGTGAATGTTGCTTAGCTCCTGGTATAATTTTTTCCCCTTATTTCTACAAATGTATTCTGATTTTAATTTCATTAAGTTTGGTAATTTAGCTCATCAGAAAATTTGGGCTGTATTTGACTGTGTTATTTAGGTACTTTTAGATTAAATATCAGTTATCTTAATTAATTCATGAAAAATAGGTACTTGCTGGAAGGAATTTTCTCATACAGCTTCTGAGAGAATTGTACTACTGTTACCATAGCAATCATCAGGGGCAAATGAGTCATTTCCCAAAATTATCACACCAGTCAAAATCTTTGATTACATTTTCTGGCAACTTGATTTTTTTATGGACTTGGCAATACTTTTTCTCAGAAATTTTATATAACATAATCATTAAATTTATATTAGCTGTTTTCACACGTCTAACACAAAAATTCATATGCTTACTAACAAGTTTTATACAGAAAAATTTTGATGACACAAATCTTTCAGTAAATAAATTATAAAAAAATCCTATTTACAAATATATTACAAAGAAAAAAGTCTATAGATACATGTAACCCTTAACTACATGCATACCAAATGACATTACTGTAGAGTATGTAGATGTTTAGAAAAATGAACCTTATTGTCACAGATTAATAATGTTTAAATCTTTTACGGAATTAATAGTAATTTCTCTGAATAATCCAAATACGAAAATGTGCTCAGCTAATGGGTTAGTTGATATATATCTTGTGTTCCTTCATAGCTTTGTGTTAAGTAAATTAAAGCCGTCCCGCTGCACGCCATGTAGGCGCTTGGGGGGGAGTAGAGGTATAGCTTCTACTCTTTCTTGACACACCAAAAAAAAACACTTTACCATTATAAACATGAATTGGTTAATGCTGTTCAAGTAAATAATCACTGTTTAGAATCATAATCTTATAAAACACAAAATTATATATCGTGAACACATTGAAAAATTACAGAACATCAGAATAGGTGGTAAATATAATTACCACTGTACTTTAGATGGTTAAACTGCTGTAATAAAATAATTTAATTTCTAATGCTGTTTCCCTATTGTACAAGAAGATTAATTTAAAATATGTTTCTATGTTATTGCTTCTAGAAGCCTGTATAATGTCTTCAGTCTTTTATTTCCATTCAGGCTTTAAAAGCTTTGTTACTTGTGTTCAAAACGAGTCACTTTCACCTTTTCTTTAAGCTTTTTGTGTAGTAGAGTTCGATAAACGTCCAAAGAAATTAGTTTGAGCTACGAAGTCCTTTAGCAAACTGACTGGACTGAGGCACAACGCCCTCTATACTAATCCGGTGACATCCGGTTCATCTCGTACGTTGCATATTATAACTTAAATTTTTTGAAATCGCCAGCTTTCCTTCGGTCTCACCGAATCTACGATTTCGTCTTTTGAAAAATGCATTTCCGTCCGACTGAAGCAATGAAACTCAAAAATATTTGCCCCCAAAGACATTATTATATTACTTCAAGATGCTTTTGTACTTAAGAGCTATGTTTCTTCTAATGTTTTGTGTGCGAACTAAGGTAAGAGAGCACCACGACGTATAACCGGAAAGGAGAAGTAAAATACTGCCTCCGACATCCCTGGAACTTCTGTTAATTTCTTGAGATTAAATTTGTTCGGCCTAAATTATATTAAAATCTTGGGGATATTTGATAATCAGCAGTTGTTAATAATTGTCGTTATTTTTTATAAATCTGTGGGGTAGAGTACTTGAGGCATACGTAACTAAAAGTGGTTTAATCCATTTTTCCCCTTCGTCCTCAATACGTGACGTAGGAATGATGTGAAATTCCATTAAACCTTTTGCTTTTATACAACGAAATGTTTGTAAAAAAAAGTTTTTGGGGGGTTTGAGTAGGGATGGGTGGTATTGCACATTTGCAGTCTCGGTGCCATGCAGAATCCAGGGCAATATTTCGTCATGGAAACGGCATCAAAGGCATTCCTTTGTGTAGCCAGCCAGACAGGATCTACTACTACCCGTTCGCTTCGTACCGCTGGCTGCAACATTTTCTGCATACCACTCCCAGATATTACCAGCAGTGTCTCTTGAAGGCTGTGGGATGGGGAATTGAAATTTTTGGCAATTTTTAATGGCTCTAGCTGTATGTCAGAGGTAACAGTCAATACTGAAGGGGCCTGTGTGCTTATTTATTTGTTTTAACTTTGAATTGTGTGAAAATGATTTACTAAATTCCCCCCCCCCCCGAGTCCTTGATAAAATGTATCAGAGAAAAATGGGCGGTGTCTTTAAATGAAATCAGCAAATTGTGGTAATACCTATAGATAAATATTCGCGAATTTTTAAGTGTAAAATGTCTTAATTCTTAAATAATAACGGATTGTTTTAGAAAGAGGTATACAACGGAATGCGGATTAATATTAAAATTGAATGAACTACTGTATCGGTAAATTTAATTTCAGTTTCAGAATTATTATGTAAAAACTGTAAAAACCGAGTTGATTTATCAAGGCGGGGAAAATGTCAGTGTTATTTCTCGTGTCTCATCACTTCACATCCCAGTTCTCATTATTTTCTCCCTGACTATGGTGTCGGTATGTCACCTCCAAAACGTCGGTAACCACTTACAAGACTTATATAACATAATGTCAAGATAGAGTAATATTTTCCGCCTATGGAGTTTGATGCGTGTAATTCGATTAATTTTGTAACGATAGAGTTCTAGTACTTGTTTTATGACGTCTATTTTGTCCAGAGATAGTAAGCGGTGGATTTGTACTCTGTACGTACATTTGTGTGATACAATTTATGATGTTGTTGTGAAACAAGAAAACTCTAAATTTCACGTATCTCGATTAAAATTCTCGCAGAATTTCGAACCCCACATCAGCGTAACCCTCGCAATGCATAGTAATTTGGATGCCTGGAACTAGAAACTTATATACCCGGTTTGGCGCAAGTTTTGTCAAGTGAAACGACTCTAAGTTTTAAAGTCGTTTCGTTTCGTTTCGTTTCGTGACGAAGTTGATGCGTAGAAGTTTCCAAGACAGTGGAACGTCCCGTGTCGTGAGCAATTTCTCCGTCACTGGAAATTAATAGGCAGTTTATTATAAGAACAATCACTCAGGAGAGAGAGAGAGAGGTTTCCACTGAGTGACACTTGAAGCAACCGGAAACTGAGAACGGGACCCGGGAAACTTGCTGACTTAACACAGTAAACTTAGCTCAGGTTTTAATAGTAAGTTCTGCCCTGGTCCTTGTAATTCTGAAACCTTAGAGTCTATAGGCACTTTCTATAACAAGGCCCATATTATTTCTAAAGGATTTTTTGACGATGGTGGGCTACGTTTAAAATTGATGAATTTCTTGACTTTTTCGATCGTAAATATCAGACGATGGGCCAAGTTGAGAAACCCAGCAATTTTTAAAGCCTTTATTAAATTAATCAAATATTCGTTTTTATTAAATTCCTGATGTTTTTTTTTCTAGCTATGTTATCCTATCTAAAACGTATATAACGTATAAATTAAACTACAGAAAATTACGTTTTTTCAGTAGTTACCTTTTGTTTTGTATAAGTGCAAAACTTGGTATCTTACCCTAAGCTCTACGTTGGAAAACAAATCACTGAAACTAATATTTTCTGTCAAGCTAGAAGAAATTACACTGAAATGGAGAGAAATGTGTAATGAGGGAGCTTTAAATAACACCAGTAGTTAAAAGTAAGAGAAATCGTGAAACACATTTCTTGTACTGAACTCAGACAAATGAATCCAGACCAGAAGGATCTACGTTTCTAAACGAGTTAAGAGATATCTCGTCTGCAGCATGGAAAGGGTTAATCCCGCTTCTCTGTGCGAGATACGTGTTCTAACAGATAAAACCTTTAAGTGGGTCCTTTGTTACACGGCGTGTTGCTTCCTGGTTTACGAATACAGAAATCCTCCAGATAGCAGGGTAGCTGCGAATATGTTGAATAAGCGGTCGCGGACAGCTGACAAAGGATGGTCCTCCAGCTCCTGGATTGGGCAGAGGGCTAACAAATCCTATCCGTGATAGAAACAACATTTCACGTAATGAAGATATCCGTCTTCTGGGTTATTGCCCTGATGACGGAGGCAGGATGACCTCTGAAACGTTGGTTAACATCGACCAGACTCCACAGCGCAACAACCCAGAAGACAGAATCTTCTATCGCCCTGATGACGGAGGCAGTATGACCTCTGAAACGTTGGTAAACATCGACCAGACTACACAGCGCAGCAACCCAGAAGACAGAAATCTTCATACTCTGATGACGGAGGCAGTATGACCTCTGAAACGTTGGTAAACATCGACCAGACTACACAGCGCAGCAACCCAGAAGACAGAAATCTTCATACTCTGATGACGGAGGCAGTATGACCTCTGAAACGTTGGTAAACATCGACCAGACTACACAGCGCAGCAACCCAGAAGACAGAAATCTTCATACTCTGATGACGGAGGCAGTATGACCTCTGAAACGTTGGTAAACATCGACCAGACTACACAGCGCAGCAACCCAGAAGACAGAAATCTTCATACTCTGATGACGGAGGCAGTATGACCTCTGAAACGTTGGTAAACATCGACCAGACTACACAGCGCAGCAACCCAGAAGACAGAAATCTTCATACTCTGATGACGGAGGCAGTATGACCTCTGAAACGTTGGTAAACATCGACCAGACTACACAGCGCAGCAACCCAGAAGACAGAAATCTTCATACTCACCGCTGTGAGAACCTCAAGTCTTACATTTCACGTAATGTTAGCCAGGGCATCGGAGATACCACTGCAGTAATCGATTATCAAGATGTCAATAAGCAGTTATGTGCGTTGCAAGCTAAGGTAAAGGATTCAGTTTCTGTCCCCGGACAATAAATCTGTACGAAACATCCACAAAAGATAAAAAGTTTGTGTGCATAGGCGATGTTATAAACATGATTGCTGTTGGTTTATGCAGACATTGTAATGAAATATAATATTCATGGCGCCCTGCCTTTGTATCTAAGTCAATCTGTATTACGTTCTATAGTCTTTTATCTAACTTTCAGTGTCTCTTTTAAATCTAGACAATAAAGCTTATAAAACTACTAAATTAATTTATTTGTTCGGGTCACGTAATTACTAGATCGAGTTCCAGAATTAGACTTTATGCTACCAGCGCTTTAATCAGGGGCAAGTCGAAGTTAGTGGAGTCTTCAAACATGCTGTATTATTAGTGGTAATTATACCACCACACCGCCTCCAGACATCACTCGCTCGTGAATCTGTCATGGTGGTTAATTCCTACGGTACAACTCATTATTTAAAACGTTGACTCAAATCTCTTTGTGTGTGTTGTCAGTAAATATTTGCCACAACGTAACACAGGACAAGGGAAAACACCCCATGTAGACATAGTGCAATATGGAATCTTTGTTTGGGGGCATAATTCGCCCCTAGTCCGATGTCAGTCTCAGGTTTGTTTAGGCCCGTATTTAATTATGTCAAAGAAAAATGTATATCTACGATATAAATTAGCGTAGTTGAACAACTCAGAACTATTTGGTCTATGTGACAATTGAGGTTCTGACGGCGGTGAGAATGAATTGTGACACCGTGCAGACTGATGTTTAGTTACCGACGTATCAGCCATGAAGATGGAGACAGCATGTTCATTCTAAACGTTGGTATCTACCTACGAGTCTACACAGCACCAAAGCCCAGAACGATATAGTATAGAGTAGGTCTAGTCTACAAATTTAATTTTTATTCGTCCAGAAGGTGGGATTTTGTGTTTTGTGCTAAAAGAATGGGTAGTTCATATCCCGTAATATTTGTTTAAGATGACTGTACTCTGGGTTGTTGCGTTATGAACTCTGGAAAACTTTGCCGACGTTTCAGAGGTCCTTGCTAGATCCATCATCACGTTGATGAGTTTCATCAAGGCGATTTCTTATCGTCCTCATGATGGAGGGAGAAAGGACCTCCGAAACATCGGAAAACTTTTACCAGACTACAGGTCGCTACAACCCAGAAGACAGCCATCTTCATAACGGTTGTTCTTCAGTGCGTCTGTCCTCTGTTTTTAGAGAAATATTTTGAAATTGTGTAACGTGTTACCAAGTTCTTACGTATTCTGAATTAATCACGTTGAGCTCTATAATACTACAGTGGACTCAGCTGTTGACAGTCCCTGGAGAGGTGAGGCTGTAAATTTTACTGCCACAGAACTTTCTGCCCTCAACGAAACACTTGTGCCTTGTTTGGTAATCATGTCTCTCTGGAAATTTCACAATTCTGATTCTCAGGTCAGCTGACCTGGACGTAGGAGATTGTTAAATCCCTACGCTTACAAACTGTTGCATCTGTTACGTGAACCTCACGTCCCGAAGGCTTACTGAAGCTGAATCACATCTTTATTTATGCCTCCATTAAATTTAGCTTGCTTATTCGGCATTAGTTGAATGAATATGAATACAAATTGCAGTTTGGACTGCGTAATCCGCGGAAGAATTTCAAGGTTTCTGGCAATGCTGAGGCGCAACGTGTGTAATAATTCTGTTGGGCGTTGTCAATCGTCTGTTGTTTCATTAAAACCACGACGTTTCGGAGATTAGCTCTGCTTCCTTATTCAGGGTGGGAAGACAATACCTTACTCTGCTAGAGTGTTAAGGCTAGCTGTACAAAAGGGGCAAATAGGGTTTCGTCATCCCATCTTTTGCTTCAAGACGGAAACAGAACCAATTCTATAAAAGATATGTTTTTAAAATACCCAGACAATTAACTAAGATCCGATGAACAATTCTTATTTTGGCCCTCATATTTTAAATTCTTTATTTTTAATGCTTTTTTATTTCTCATTGATCTTTGTGTTTATTTATTCCCTTTTGTTTCTTTATTTATATAAGAATAATATTTAACAGCTTACCGTTAAAAAATTGTCGTATATACTTCCTGAAGATGGAAGCAGTATTTTCCTCCGAAACGTTGGTCCATACAACGTTACATCGACATGTGGACATTTTATTTTTTTAACAATTATGCCAAGAGGAAATATAATAACAGACAAAAACATGTTTTAAATCTGTCAAAACAATTACTATTTTACATAGTATTTTATGTGTTATTCGTACGATTCCGTAAACTCAGTGGCATGGGACACACTTTAAGGAGTACAGCATCTAATTTGCACAAAACTCCAGCATGGTCGTGTATTCTCATCTGGATAACAGAAAGAGGGTACATGAAAGCGTCCAGGGGACAATCCACAACAATAAGCCCTCGTGTGCGAACTAGGGGACAATGTTGAGGGGTGGGGTGGAGATTAAACTAGTGTGTGCTGTTGAGAGACGAGAGACGAGGTTTCCGGGGACAGAAGGAAAATGACTGACATTGCGAACAATGGGATTCTGAAGTGGAGTGTATCAGAAGACGTGGAAGGCGAGGTGTAAAACACAATCCGAATAATACTGTGCGAATAAAGACAATAAATGAGACATGGAAAAAAAAAGAAGCGAGACACGCGAAAGAGCACGAAATGGAATGAGAAAGCAAGTGAATAAACTCTTCAGGGTCTGTCCCGAGTACAGCATTTCGCATTAAAAGCCTACATTAAGAGATTCTAGCAGGGGGACTACATGTTCAATCAGCGGAATGAGTTGTAATGGCGTTGCCGTGAGGATTTCATCGCCTCTTCGTGTTCTTCGTACTCCAAAAACATCTCATTGCAAAGAAAGGCAAAGATGAAAGGGATTTCGGATGTGCTTTCAACGGAATTGAGTCTCCGTTTACACTTGGATAATCAAAATTCTAAAGTTCTCACATGTCTCGTTTTCCGGTCCGACTGTGGAAATGAATCAGCGTTTCATTCTGTGCCCGGAGAAGGAAATTTTTACGGTTGCAAGTGTAAATCAAAATAGCGTCCTCATTATTCAAAATGAAAACATGGATGTACTACAGATACGTTTATATTAACGAGAAACCCATAATTCACTGCGATATGAGTTATATTTGCTACTTCGCTCGATGTGTTAAGTACTGAGACTATTAAATAATCAGATGGATAGGATGCGATGATTACTGATAATGGAGGCAGCAGGCACCTCTGAATCGCCTGTAAGCTTCTTACAACCCAGAAGATAGCTCTCTTCAATATTAGTAGCCAATAATTTTTAAGCATAAAAAGGCTTTATTTCACAATTTGTAAATTTTTCATACAGAATAATTACCGTCATAATAAAGAGTTCGTTAAAGTGTACTTTTTGCCAGATATTATTAGCGTAATCAAATCAAAGATTATACGACGGGCAGAACATGTAGCAGGCATGAATATAGATATTTAAGTACGTTTGGTCTGGAAACCTGCAGGAAAGGTATCGCCCGGAAAAATCAAAACAAATATTGGAGGATAATATTAAAATATATGTTGAAGAATTAGGATGTGAGTCTGTGGGTACGATGCAGCTGGTTCACGATAGTATTTAATGGCGGACTGGTGTGAAAACAGTAATATATCTTTGTGTTATTCGTTAATTTGGACGTGATAAGAAATTTGTCTGCTTAGTTGTGTTGCTGATTATTGTCGTCGCATTCGGATTTCGTCAGAGTCCCATATTTATAAAACGTGAATAAGCATTGGAGCGTTGCGTAATTCTATAAATCATATTTTTATTAGAATTAAAAAAAATGAAATTTCAGTTTCCTTATGGAAGACACAAAGAATTCTAGTTCGCTGAATTTTAAACACGTTTTCTTTTGAACTGAAGGATTGTTAATTAATCGTATAAGAAAGCTCATCCCTGTCTCTTTATTTTGCTTTTTTGCCTCCGTTCGCTAACGAATCTCCCTCGGAATCCAAGTCACCGGAGGCGGGTTTGTGTGTTTTGCTAGAGACATAACTTCATAAGACTTCAGCGGAAGTTGCCATATTGAGGAATGCTGTAAGAAAAACTAAAAAAAATACAGACTTAGTCTGGGGGTTTTCATGGTGTCATCTCCCTAGTCAGCATTAAAACAGGCCTTGACTTTATCCTCCTTACCGGCTAATTATCATTTTTAATATTATTATAATTCTTATGACAATTTGTAACTTCCATATTTGTTACTGGATTGTTACATTAAAAGAAATAACACTAGAACTTAGTTTTTATTTATTTTTAAAAAGTTGTGTTGTACATAATAATAATAATTATTATTATTATTATTTGTGATCTGAACTTTATGAATATTCTTCAATTTCAGCTGATATATTTTTACACCAATAATGTTTAATATTATATCAGTAGAAGTAATAAAATCAAGAGTTTAAAAATAGAGCTTGTTTTTTTAATTAATACATTTTTAATTAGAAGGTTTCTTCGAAATTAATATGAACTTTATATCAGTTCTCCTAAAAATAAATAAACGGTTAGATCAGGCATTAATGTTTTGTTTAAATCATTATGAAATGCTTTAAGCGGTGTAATACAAAACGTTTGAAGCCGGAGCTTATCTAAATAATTTTTAAAAATTCAGTTCCTACTTCAGAGAAATGCGTCCCCATGACAACGATCAGTTGGTTAATACTGATTATGGGAATAATCGCTGTTTATTCGAAGAATCATACAAAATCATGAATATATTTCGTGTGCAAAATGCATAGGTATTTGATGTTAAAACAAGATCAAGAATTAAGTAATTAAAGTTGATTTCTGTCTCATAGAAGGCAGTAATAGACATTGTCTTGTTATAGCATGTTAGAACTATCTGACTGAATGAGTAACAGACTGATTTAGTAATTAACTAACGGAATAACTGATGAGCTTACTGGTGCGAAAAGCAACTACTGGTTAATGGTGTAATTATAACTGTATTATTTAGACTGCACGCGCAATTCTGTGTCTGGAAGGTACGCCCGTATTTGGCGCAGATTAGGTTTCAAAGCTTCAAGATTTTGAATGTGTGTACCACAGAAATTTGTAGCGTAAATTCCCTGACATAAAGCTCTTTCCTTTCGCATTTACTGAATTGTATCCTTAGTAGCAAAGCGTACAAAATGCGTTGCTCGGTTATTCAAGTAGGAATTAAAATTCATACACAGTTCCAATGCGAATGGAACTCACACTTTTGTTTTGCCCCTCTAATCGCATTTTGTATAAAACTGTACTTTGGGATGAAATATTTGAGTACCGTGCTTGGAAACAAATGAACAATAGTTTTCCCCCAAAACCAATTTTTCATTTTTCGTTCATGAATGAACCAGAATATAGTCGCTAATTTTTACGAGTGAAAACATAATCTTAAAACACAATTATCTAGTTGAGCAAGTAGTGTTTTGAAATTCAAATTAATTTTCTATAATACGTAAACTCCTTGTGTAATTTATTTCCCTTCGGTGACTACACGACCAACTTTGAGAAGTACCTACTTAGAGAAATTCCTTCAGAAAACTGGAGTAGTACTGTATAAGTTGTGACATAACTTCTGGAGTACATGAAATTTTCTGTGAATTGAAGTGTGAATTTGTTGGAAGTCTTATAAAAGTGAGCCTGGTCCTTTGTCTAAGAACATTTCAGTATGTAAGACGCGAAGATAAAACTTCTTAACCTAGGCTTTAGATTGAAGGTAAGTACTTAGTTTCACATTTCGACTGTTTTAACCCCCCCTCCCCCGATGTGGTCATTACGTAAGAAGTGGAGTGGGGGCTGCAGATGAAAGGCAGCGAGTATGAATATCGCTGTTGGGAATAAAATCCTATCTGCAAAGCCTGTAACAATGAACTTTATAGACTGGGCCATTACGGCTGTTTCTTCTTCATAACATTTTAGAACCCTGTGGTATCTATATGTAACATCTACTTTAAAAATAATTGATCCTGAATTTTTAACAGGGTGTTTTAAGGGTTTCGTAAGATTCTCAGAATAAGCAGCGAATTGTCTAAGCTCCGAATTACTCAAATGTATTCAATAAATTTCGATTTCCGTAGAGTTCTGGAGAAAATCGCAGAGCACTGCCTTAAATATGGCCCTTGACGAAATATGTCAATTCAATTCAATTCATTTATTTAAGTGCTTGACAACAGCCAGATAAGTCCATTAACAGCCAAGCACTAAACAACAGTGCAGGATAAAATATAATACAATAATTCAATTCATTTCAATAACAATAAAAGTAAAAATATTACAAATACAAAAAACAAACAAATTAAACTAAATGGTACATATAAATGTACCATATTAATAACAATAATAATTCAATTCAATTAATTTATTAGTGTGTTTAATAAATAGCATTGAAGGTGATGTACGTACTTTTGTATGACTGTACTTAAAGAGCTGCATTCTAAAGGTTAGAGAAACAAATGAAGTTGTTGTTGCTCTTTGTGTCTGCAAGATACGCACTAATTAATGGTTTGGGGGTTTAGCGAAACGTCGCTGTGTTTACTTCAGGTCATACGTATCTTCCGAATATCGGGTTACCGGCTGAGAACTTTCATTTCGATTCTTTTTTATTAGCGTGCTGTATCAAAAGTCAGATGGCCAATTACAGATACAGCACAAGAGAAGAACACAATAATAAATATAGCGAAATATGAAACAGATTATCGAAAAATCACACGTGTGAAGGATGTTAATACAGAAGGGAAACTTGCCACTTAATACGTCAGTATCTTTGTAATAATAATTAAATTAAATTAAGCAAATTAGACTAAAAGGAGAATAAAATGCAAAACAATCAAGGCGCTAATCAGATAATTTATATAATTAGAATTATAACACACAGTCAGTGGTGAGTAGGGAAGGTGAGAAAGGACAAAAAATATAATGAAAGTAATTAATATATAATATATAGATAGCAGCACAATTATTGTATAAATTTTTAATTGAAGAACTTGATCCTGAATTTAACATTTAAATAAATTATTGTTCTCTCTGTTTCGTAAACAAAGACAAACAGTAGAAGTGTGTTGGAAAAGCAAAGTTGTCATCTGAGCCTATTTCCAGAAGATCCATCTTAATGTTTTCCTTTCATTTCCTTCTCAGTCTTCCAATTAGATATTTTCCGAGATGACTCTTCACCGAAATTGCTTGAAGGAATAAAAGCAAGACATAATTTCACTCAGTAATAGTACGTAGGAGTGCTCAGAAGAATATTGGACCTAAGACCCGAGAATGTAAGACGAGACTGGAGAATAATACTTAACGACGAGCTTCATAATCTGCACTCTTTACCAGATATTATTAGGCTGAGCAAATAATGGATTAGAATCTAATCATTAGATGGACAGGACATGTAGAAAGCATGGGAAGATGACAGGTAGATACAAAATTTCTGTCGGAAAATTTGAAGCGAAGTGAACAGGGACTCCTTCGAAATCTATGAAGATAACTTCTAGACCAGCTGAGCAATCATCAGCTTCCGAAGATGATCTCTGCTTGATATAGTTAGTTAGTTGCATCTTCAGGTACCATTTTTATTGAATTATCAAATCAAATAATTTCATTATTCTCCGTCTTCTTTAACCCTGGTGTTCCGTGCGTCTCTAATTAAGGACGCCGTTAAACATCATCTGTTTATGGTAGACTTAAACATTTATGCATTTTAATAACAACCTTCGTAAGGCACATTCCCTTTAATCCCCGGGGATTCTACGTCCCGTTTTCCCTTGGAGAGCCAGCAGGTATTAGGGTCATATAACGTAACTGCTGTACCCTACAATTGGGGTCAGAGGATTTTGGAGTCTGTACACGAAGTCTTCAGATGGAGTTCGTCTCGTGGGCGTGCATGCTTTTGTAGAGATCATCTGGTCCCTAGGGATGCGTGCTAACTCCCTTCTCTAGGGTGGGTAACCCCGAGTGTGACAAAGGTAGGAGAATGATAGAACAACGAACAGAAGTGGTTGGATATTTGAGGGTGTGAGGCAGGGGTGAGAAAACTACACCGGCGTGCCACATTTACTGATCATCGCAACAGTCAAAATACAAAAACTATGGAGCGTGGAACACGGTACAGTCAGAAACAAAACGAAAGTAATGCATCTGTATCCTTTGCTAGGAAAATGTGTTAAGCATTCTTATTTTATTTGCTACTCAGCGCCATTGTGATAAGTAATAGGAGATATATGTGATGTTACATTATTTCGCTTTTAGAACCTGAATTAGATGACGTGGAACAGTAATTCCGTGTTCTACACTGCTTTAAATTTATCGCTAAGTTAAGGTGTTTAATTGACATGCTGGAGTTTATATATTTTTATTATGTTTGTTATAAATGCATGTAAGAGAGTAATTGTACTAAGTTGCGTGCTGTAATAAATAAGCAGTTTAATTGTTTCCATAAACGTTATTTTAATAAAAATTCTAGCTACTAACGGACAAATCTGCGTATAAGCTAACTTGGTTTTACAGACAAAATCTTTTCGAAATAATTCAATTAATTTATTTAAGTGTTTTCCAACAGCAAGAAGCCAATAACAGGCAAACACTGATAATAATAAAATAGTAATGAAAAATATTACGAAAGTAAAATAACGTTAAAGAGTTATTAACTTATTTTACTCAGTTCTGGTCGTCTTTATTTTGATCAGTTCTCTGACTTCATATGCTGCTTCTCTGATTTTTTTTAAAAACGTTTTGCTCCCGGGTTTCCGCTGTAGATTCTGACGACATGTGCGGGTATCAATTTTCCAGGCATCTCTTAACACTTAAGACAGTCATGCTCACAGACAGAGGCGTGTATTTTATGAACTAACCTCAAGGTGTGTTTTGTGGAATTCAAAGGGTTAGCGGGAATGGGGATATTTATCCTGCAGACTTTGATATCGAGGTACCTGGAGTTCGATTCTTGGTCCTGTTACAAAATCAGGATTTCTGTCATTTTTCTCGCTTTCTCTAGTGAAGTGATGGAGCTGTGCGTTCGAAAGGATACTAACCGCTTCCTTCCACACCCTTGCGAATTCACTATTCACAACGGTCCCCCCATATGCCACGGGTAAGAAAGCGTCGTTAATTAAAGAATGAGCTGAAAAGAAGAACGGGAAACACACAGCGCATGCGCGCATCGTATCAAGTAGTAGCTCAGGTTAATAATAATATATAAATCATATAAAATGGTAATAAATTTTATTTTTTAAACTGCCTTCAGTCTTCATAACACAGTTACATTTCATGATAATGTAATTACAAATGTGTGTGCAAAGAGCATTAGAACAAAAGAAATATTATTTAGTGGGCTACTTCAGTGCGTTAGAAGCGCAGAAACACAGACACGAACACAGGACTCCGAAGTTAATATTTTGGTGTAACAGAAGGGAAGTTAACTGGACGAAAGAGAAAACCGCGTAACAAAAATCTCAATGATTTGTGTTTTTCGTCACGTATTATTGCGGTAATCACATCGAGGGTGATTAGATGGGATGGATGTGAAGAAAGCGTGGGGGAGAGGAGAAATTCATTCAGAATTTTTGTCAGAAATCTGAAGTGATTAAAACACTCTGGATGTCTACATATAGATGACAAGATAATATTAAATCGGATCGTAAATAAATGTGACATGAGACTGCGGACTGAATTTATGTTGTGAGTATGGTAATGAACATTGAAATGTCATAAAAGCTTGAAAATTTGTTTACCATCTGATTGGTTATTGGTTTATGAATAAATAAACTCCGTGAAGGTAATTATATAACCTACAAACCTGAGAAATAGTTGACTAAACCAACTGTTAGAAGGTGACTGTCTTCTGAAATGTAGCACAGTGTAGTTTTGTAGAGACTGACCGACATTTCAGAGTGGTGCCTACTTCCTCTATCATCAGGGTATTAAGAGTATCAGTCATTAGTCAGTTAATGTAAAATTGTTTTTGCACTAAGCAGTAAAACGTCTTTGAACCATCTTTAATTTTCGTACGTGAGCCATTTTATTTCTGTCTGGATCACCTTCATAATTTTCCTCATCCTTGCCTTAAACGCCAAATGAAATTATGTACAAGTTTTAGCTACTCAAAACGCCATCATGTTCAAGAACCCCGGGACCTTTGTAACGTCAGCTGATAATGAGAGACAGACAGAGATAGAGGGAGGGAGAGAGAGAGAGATGGATCGCAGAATTACGCCCTAAGAGGAGATGCTACTCCATCTGACAGCTGTATTCCAAGACAACACAGTGTGATAACGGAAGCCCTTTATCCTTTCCTTGGGGTGTACTACAAACACCCCACGGATGCCAACAAGATTTCAGTTCTCCCAAACGTCAAAGTCACCCACTACAACTTCAAAGCTATCGTTGCCTTGGAATGTGCCTTGTACGATATGAATTTAGGGAATGCACGGCATCAGTAAGCAACGCTCTATTCTCCTCTTGACGGAAGTGCCTGAGGAGTAGAATCAGAACACAACGTCCGGGCTACTTATCGTGATATTACGTAGTCTAACTCTCGAGTTCCGTCTGTCACGCTTTGTCGTAGATGAGGTCACGTCTCAAATCAGATGGGCGCATCCTTATGAATTCACGTGTGTTACTAAATGTGAGCACATGTTGCAAACGTATCAGTTTCTGGAAGAGAAATCTCTTCTTTGGAACTAACACGAATATTTTCTGGTAATTGCTCGTGGAAAATATTCATTACGTACCAAAATTAAAATTGTTTTAAAATACTGTTTTATTTTCCAGTTTATGTACAAATGTATTAGAGTGTCACGTGGTTTGCGCAGTTGTGAACACAGTGCGTAATTTATCTGGCAGTGATATATTGCTCCATGTCAGCTGGATATTCATACATTTGTAATTTACCTTGTAAGTTTATTGAGTGCGGAATTTTTTGATCAACTGAGTGACTATCAGCTTCTCAAGAAGGAGTTTATTCAATGAATATACACCGCATCAGTAATTCTCCATTTTGTACTTACAGATTTGTACGATTCTCACTGTAAACAGCGATTATTTCTTAAACAGCGTTAACCAGATGATCTTTGTAATGGTGAAGTGCGGTGTTTTCTTTGTGGTACGGACTTAATTCTTAAATATTATCCATACGAGCTTCGGCTTTTAAAGGTTAATTAGCATTTAAACAGAAGGTGTTTTTTTAAGTTCTTTCAGCGACTACTTGTTTGTGATCGCTGTTTCAGTCACATCGAAGAGGATTCAGAACTACTCATTACTTGTCACTCTGTTCGTCGTCACTGACCACACTACATTTCAGTAATTTCCGGCATGCAATTGTCTATCAGTAGACAGGCAATTGAGTTCTACATACGAATTCTATTTTTGTTCGGTGTGCAACATTTTCCAATAAAAAGTAGTTTTATAAACGTAACAACGCTTTGGGAATTCAATTTCCTGCTCCCAATAATGTAACATTTTAAGAAGTATAAAATATAACATCCATAACTAGACTCATCAGTCAGCGCTGTGTATAACCCGTGGAATCTGGAAAGTGGCGTTAGGCTATGAACACGTATTGAGGGTGTTCGAGAACGGGGTTCTGAGGAGATTGTTTGGACCTGAGAGGGTTGGTTGGCACAAATATAATGTAGTGAAATCGTCATTATTCATATTGGACATCGCTGAAGCACCAAAGCTTTCTCTTGCATGCCTTATAATTCACAATTTATACTCATCTCATCTTATTCTGCGCTAAATAATCTGTTCATTTTACAGCGCTGTTAAATAACTTATTAACAAACCACACCCATATACTTATGAAGGTAACTGTAAGGGCCTTACATAGACGTCAGATCCCTATAATAAATCAATGATTACAGCTCTGTGAGTCACGAATCATTGAAGAAAACGCGTACCTAGCATGAAATGACATTTGTTCTACTTGCTCAGACTTCATATTGGCATATGAGTCACAGAGACTGAAGTGGAGGTAGTGATATTGAAGTTCGGAATTCAAATACGAGTTGAGTTCCGTAGTTTGACAAGTGGAAATACAGTGGAAGGGCTTGAAGTCTGAATACGTCTGTCAGTGGCAGACAGAAAAGAACTCAGACTTTGTTATGATGGAGAGGAATCATGCAGGATAAATGTTACGGCGAGATTTCGTTAAGATTTTAGAGGAAGTAAAAGATATTTCAAGTCTAGAATTTCTACATGATCCCCCAAATGCATACGAAGTCAGTAACAGTCTAGAACCCAAAACAATTCATTCGTTATTAGAAATAAAAATTTAAAAATTCAGTATTTAAATTAGCGCGTTATAAACTTTAAGTGTTATCCATGTTTAAAACAGAAGTTACTAAGTAAGATTTGAGCTTCTCACTGTGGTGAGTATAAGAGTGGCTGTTCTTTGGGATATTTCCCCCGTGTTGTCTGTTAGAAGTTTACCGACGTTTCTGAGGTGTTTGCAATCAGACTAGAAACGGCAACTGAATTTTTGTCGGAACGGAGAACCTATAACGTTTAACGTCTCATATTCCCCAAAGCAAAACTATAATGACGAGAAGGAAAAATTTAAAAATCAACAACGATTTGAAACCTGGACCCTGAGAATGAGTGAGAAGTAGCAAAGGCTTAAGAAGATGTTTGTTGAAAAGAGCAGTAAATATCATAATGGAAAAACAATTTATTTACGCTCCGACGACTCATTTGTTCGTCAGATATAAATAATTTGTGGCAATATTATGAAGGCCATTGCCGCTTTGATGATGGTTTCATCACAGTATTTTAATGATTCAAGGTCACTGCACTCGTATTTTGAATTACAATTTCTGTCCCACTCAAGAGCCGCTGTTGTTGTGGCGGCATAAAAATTATGTTACGAACGGATACTAAATATTTTTATAATTTTAAACATTCATCTCAGAGCAGTTTTGATGATTTTCATTGCGATGGGAAGCGTTTGATAACAGAAAGCTTGGATTTATAATGTGGTACTGACGTCATATCGCAATTGGTGCATCTGATAATCATTTTCAATAAATTAAGAAATAGGAATATCGTACTTTACGAGTACTTGCGTGTAAAACTAGTGTGAAAGTAGTTGGTCTGGTTAAAATATATTAAAACTAATCCCGTATTAGGGTCCGAAAAGCAAGTATTTTTCCTGTGAATTTCATGATTAGAATGATATTTTTTTAAAAAATAAGTTCTTTTCATCATTGTTTGTTGACTTCGCGTTAGAATATATCATGAGGAAGATTAAAGAAAGAAAATATATTGGAATTGAACGGGAATTATCAGCGTCTGATCTGTGATGTTGGTAATATTATGCATATTTATTGGAGAGAAACATAAGTGTCGAAAAAATGCAAAGACTCCATTAGATTCTAGCAAGGTAGGTGGTCCAGAAACAAACTCAAAGATAACTATGCCATATTCACAAACAGCACGACAGAAACATTCTATAATAGTAATTAATAAATCTTTCGAAACTGGGAAGAATTTTCTGGCAAGTTAAATCAAGGAAGTGTTTCCTACCGTAAGCCACTTTAAACCAGTACAAATTCTCACATCCTTTTACTTTAAGATCCGCTGTAATATCATCCTTTCATTTACTCTTAAATATCTGACATAATTTCTTCCTGATATGATTTCTGGTTAAAATTTCATACTCGTTCTTTGTCCCTGCCATGAGTCAGTTCCACCTTCAGTCGAGAGATTTGCTTTCGGAGCAGATGGTTAGTTGAATGTTGTAGAAACCAGAAATTATAAATTTATTCGAAGGATCTTTCTGAAGTAGTCTTCACGCAGAAATTCAAAATAGGACTTTAATTACTTTGGCTGTGCAACCGACAGAAACAAAGTGTAAATGGAACTTCAAAAAGGAACTAATTTCTCTTAAATTGGTCTTCACGTTTTGTCTTTATCTTTCATAAGCCTGGACGTTTTAATATCAATATTTACTATAGCCTATAATTATAATTAACTACAGATTTCTTTGTAATTAATTTCATAAATTACATTTTATATATGCATATGATTTTTTATATAAAGCTTCATAATTCAGGAGTGTTAATCTTGTGTAGTCGAAGCTCGTCAAAATAATATTTACGAATGCAGACCGTACCGAAAAGAAAACACAGCACTTCACCATTATAAAGATCAACTGGTTAATGCTGTTTAAGAAAATAGCTCTTTAAACTGAGAATCATCCATTTGCAGTCTCATATTTAACAGAAAACCCAGGGTTTAAGTAAAACATTAAAGAGGTAAAATGAGAGCAACTGAATTTCTTTAAACAAAGTTAGGAATGGAATATAAATTTTTGTTTTGAAAGGTATCCCAGATGCTACTTTCAATTTCATTTCCCCCCCCCCCCTCCTTTTTATTCAATGGCTGTGGCGTGAAATATGTATGACAAACGACAAGTCTCGTATGTCTTGTTTCCGTGGTTTCGTTTGTTTCAGCGAGAAACTTTCTCTTTTCACCCTGCTTTCTAGCAGTATTTTTACACCCTTCGCGTCGTGTCCACTCTCTCTCTCCCATCATATTTCCTTTATTTATTACCGTATTTTTTCCTTCGATACGTAATTGATTACATTTCGATTTTCTGGAAAAGTAGAATTATAGGAATTTTTAACCTGTGTGCTGAGACGTACAAGTAGCTTAACCGCAGTCAATATTACAGAAATAATAAGTCCTGTAATTAGCACCGAATATTTTTCTGTAATTAATTTTAGAAATTTTATTTTCATCTACGTCTGTATCATTCAGCCATACTAAGGACTACATATATATATATATATATATATATACATATTGTCAGTACTGACGCTAGAAGACAATGTTTAATTTAATAGGTTCTGATATCATTAGGCAACTTTTAGAATTATGTTTAATATGGTGACAAAACCACTGAAATAATGTTACTGATAATGCTTTTATTGCACCTTTAAGTTGAAATAAGTGAGGAAGGAAGGAATATGAGAGAAATAGAGAAAGGAGGTTAAGAGACGAAAATGATAAAGCAATGGTAGGATGGGTTAAGGGATGTAAATGCGAAGTAAAATCATTTCTAGTTGAACGTCAACGGGCCTCTTTCGCTGGTAATCGTAATACATGTTGTCGTGGCTTTAGTGTGAATCGAGCCATGAAGGAATCTAGGCACAGTGAAAACTGAGGGGTGAGTAGCGACTTTAATATCAGAGCATCTATCATTCATCCGGGGGTTGAAGTGGCCCTTCACAGCGAGGCAGAGGAAACCTCGTTCGTTGTTAAAAACACTACAGGGGTAAGTTCGCTGATCCCTTAGTTCAAGACCATCTACTTCACTTGTGTTTGGTTGGTAGGCGTTTGAAATGCCTCTTTTTTTTACAGCGAAATACGGGAGTTTTAAAATCCCATTGGAATACCGGGAACTCTCAAGTGGATTATAGACAAGCTAAGCTAAGCCAAGCGGGAAATGCAAGTTTTAAAAATTAATTCGTAGTTATAAAACGTAAATGCAACCCAGAGATGGATGATTTTAAGGCATGTACAATAATTATATATTCTCCTGAAACACTAATGGAAAATTCCCGTTGAAATTCAAGGGTCAGTTATTTCTTTCTTATTCCTATTATGTACTCCCATTATTCCTTCTCTTTATGATGTAACTGTTCTGAAATGTATAAATTGACGTATCAGAAGTTTGTGAGACTTAATTTGTTACAGTTTACTTTAATGAAATACCATAAAAAATTATGTTAAATTAGTTTTAATGACGATAGAGTTAATGTAATGTCCTTATGTGTTCGTTATCTGTGTAAACCATACGTTTTGCCTACAAAAAATGAGCATTAAATCTAATTAAGAACTCCAAATATAACAATTTGTTTATTTTAAACTTATGGCAACGTTTAATTCTTTGTCATTTTTACACATAATTTAGTTTCATAGTTTCACTGGACGTACTTGTGCCATTTTTCCACTCTCCAGCTGACTGTAGGCCTTTCCATTTTTACGTCATGTAGATTCGATTTACAAGAAGGATGTCCTTATTATAAATATATTAATTTAATGAATTGGGTGTTATATCACGTGGTATGGCAGATATTACCCGGCTTTTCAGTGGGTCATTTCCGAAACGTCAAACTACACGGCGCGACGTCTTAGAATTTTCATTTCAGCCATTTTCTATGTCTAATACTTTTTTTATCTCAACGTTCTGTTTTGGAAAGCATTTTAAGTTCGCTTAGAAAAGATTCCCTGTGATCATATTTTTTAGTTCTGGGGGTTACAGAGCTTTGTTTATGCACCAATGGCGTCACTGATTGATCTAACGCACTTGGTGGCTTCTTCTCATTACACTTTTAATCTCACTTAATTACCGTCGCGTTACTCATTTCTTTGAGGAATGCCTTAACTTTAATTTCGTTTACCTTCAATCCTGATTGAAGAGGGCGTTCTTTTGAACAGGGCATTGTTTCTGAAAATGAGCTCCTCAACTGTTTTCATGTGCCCATAGAGGCTTCATCACTTTTAACATCGCTCTATATAAAATGGATAGAAATCTTTGTTATTAGTTTGCCATACTATTCCCCTTATAAGAATAGATAATTATGCTCCTGAACTTCGGTAAACTTTCTCATTTTTAGGGAAATGTATAAAGGCCAGAAGGTCTAATAACTTTAGCTATAGTCCTTATAATAAAATGCCTTTAAACTTTTATTCCACAACTGTGATTTAATTATAGCTGCAATGGATGGTTTCTTAAATTTTTAACGGTACATTAAGATAATATAAAATGGAACTTTCATCCGATTTAATTTCAAAATAACCTGCTTGTACCACACAGTCTTCGTATATGATAAAAAATTGACGTGTTTTTTGAAGTGCAAAATGGCATAAAACTGTACTCTGTGGCAATCTTCCCGATTCGGTTACTAGATGGCGATAGTGAATTTTGTACTCTTTAATGTCTGTATACGGCTGGGATATACAGCTCCCGGTCCGCGAGCCGAAGCCAACCCGCGTGAAGTTGTACAGTTTTTTAAACACACGACTGTACTCTACTTAGTTGTAAAATATCAAGTTTTTTTTTACGTTTTTAACACTGGAACATCTGTATCTAAAGTCAATCATTGCACTAGCCTCTATTTCTAATTTCGGGGCTTTTGTTTTCAATTACTGGTAATACATTATGATGCCAGTGGCATTTAAAAAGTGTACGTTTCTTGGACTCTCAGTAATTGTGTTGTGAATATACCGAGACAAATTTACCTTTCAAATAATTTGTTGTCCAGAATAAAATTCTGTGAAACTTTCTTCTTCCAGAATAGCATCCAGTTACGTTTGTTATAATACCGGGTGTCCGTAAATTAGCGGACTATTTGAAGGGGGTTAACTATTTATTTCTAACACATACGAAAAACTTGCTCACTAAAAACAGTCGCACATAATTCAGATTTTTTCGCATGTGGTCATCGAAGTTCATAAATACGTTTTTCTTTTCACTTGTTGTAAATAAATAATCTTCTTGTCGTCTTCTAATTTATGGACACCCTAAGTACTTTAGAAATAGATAAATAAACATGCACATAAGTATATGGATATGTTAATAAATAAATATGTTTATAGGTAGAACGAAAAGTCATAAGCTCTATTGGATATTTAATATCAACTTCATAGTTTTACGCAGACCACTCTGTATATTCATGTTCTATAAGTTGCATAGAATATGAAGGTATCCTAAGTCATCCTAGTAAATCATTATGTGACACAAGTGTTGTAGCTAATGGATTAGTGCACTTGGTGTTTATTCGGAAGCTACCGGGTTCGAATACCCGTATATTGTTGTAGAAAGTAAGCATTTTTTGACAAAACTGTTAGTTTTAAATATGTTATAACTTCCTGCTGTAAAAAGTACAGATTTGCTGAGAGGTTTATTTCAAACGTAATACAGAGTCTAGATTTTTGTTTCGAATATTTATTGTTCATACAGAACATTTATTTGTCAAAAAGTGTGGTACGTATAATTTAATACTAATGAAAATAGAACTTTTATTGCCCATCTATAGAATTCAATATCACTTCAGTTTGAGAATCACTTTTTAATAAATGTTTCATCTTTGTGAATAAAGGCATCGACAACAATGAACAAAACAGTTCTGAGCTTTTTTGCGCATTTTCCGTGAGACAACCTTTTACAGACATAAATAATGACAGCTTGGGTTACAACAATGTGACAATCTTAGTAAGGTAATTCAACACATAACCTAAAATTATAGCCATTGTATACAATTATGTGATTTATAAAGTGGAAGAAACTTACCCGCTAGAAAAACAAAGCAGCTTAACCACGTGACATGACGATCCATATTCCAGTTAATTCTCTTCTTGTTATGTGTAGTAGTTGTCTGTTTTGTTCTGTTTGTGTTTATCAATGTCATTGTTTTATTGCAAAATTAGTAGATACTAATTTTAGGCTTAGTACAGCTTTATACAGATGTTTTGAAATGTTTGTCCAATATTTATAGATCAAGATAATTATGTTATAACGATGGCGTTTCTGCAGGGGTACAACAAGGACGAATGTCAGGTAAGACGACGCTTAGACCGCAAGATCGCGTATGATGACGGCTTAAAAGGGGCAGTCCCCTCACTGCAGTAACCGACCTACTCGCGACTGACCCTCGGAGACACTGTGCAGGACTTTCGTTGCTGGCTACTGTCGGCATGGTCCCCCTACCCTACCCACTGTTCGTAGTATATAGTACGTCGGGCCTGCGCGTCGCGGCACGTATAGACGCTTAACGTCTCGACGCTGATAGAGAGTCACATCCCTGCAGTGTCTAGGGACGGGGCGGGGTGGTGAATGGGTTGAACCTCTTAAAAGCTCCTCGTGGCCCTTCGTGCACCACCGTAGCAAAGAATTACTTAACTGTTTAATAATTAAAAGTACACCGATGCATCCTGGGTAATAGGACAGTAGAACTAACCCAGTAATCACTGAACACAACTTACGTTAATCCGTATCACAGAACGGTACCTACAGGGCACCTCATAAGTCGCTTCACAAAAAAAAGTTTTAGACGTTATTTTCAGTTTCATTTTAGTGCTTTTAAACCGTGGTAACCACAAAAAATTATTTTGTTTGGGAGTATTAGTTCATTATATTTATTTTTATTCATTTAAATTAATTATTTCGTTGACGTCATGGGTGGGTACGGTCTAGGTAAAGCGGCTTATGAGATATTTCTACTTTTATAGAGCCCATCACTGTACATATTTTTCTCTGACGGTAAGCTAGTAAGCCGTATCTTGTTTACCTTTTTATATCTGTGTCATTATTTCTACATCCTGTTATAAAATGGATTTCAGTGAGGATAGCGTTCAGCTCGCTTATTTAGCTTCAGAGAGTTATTATATTAAATAACATGTTTAATTAAAAAGATAATTAAAAATCTAATCAAAATCGTGTTTGTTTCGAAACTGGCATAGTTTCTGTTTACACGAGTAAAAATCGAAAAATAGTCATCACTTGCCCCACCAATCTATGTAAACTGATAGCAGAATTTCAGTTATGACATAAATAAACTTTCGAAGCTCAGGACAGTCGTTTTAAACTAGGGACAACATTTACAGACATTCCTGTTGCAATATTATATAACGGTAATGAACTACGTAGCAGAATCCTTAGGGATAAGCTAATATTCCCTCAGTTGGTCAAGAAATTCCCCGCCTCTAATGTAACTGGAAGATATTTCTGTCCTGAGCCAGATGAATTTTTTCCACGCCTTGAAAAACTTTTCTGGAAGGTCCATTTTAGTAATATCCATTTGTGTTTACTTATTTCAGTTGGTATTTTTCCTTTAGATTTTTCTACTAAAATTGTGTGCCATCTTTTCATACCTCTATGCATTTTACATACCACGTTCTTTTTTATCCTAAATTTTATTATTCTAATAATATTTGGCGAAGGGCACAAAACTCGAGGAAATCATAACTTATAGTTTTGCGTCCCAATATTATTTCTTCTATCTCAGAATTAAATATTTTCTTCGGCATTCTGTTCTCAGACTATACTCGAAACTTTATATAAAACGTAAAATGCTCACTTCAGAAATGGGAGTCGTCGAATGCAGATGATACAGAACTGCTACCAAATAAGCATACGATTAAGCAGAGAGAGAGAGAAAGAGGAAATTGGTGGGGGAGAAGTGAGAGACACTTCGATATCTGGGGGGGAGAAAGAGCATCATATAGCTAGAAGGTCCCCAGGCAATGCCCGCTCGTCCTTCTGTTAAGGATAAAGTAAGAGTGAAGGCGTTAGTGTGATGATTGGCATAAAAGGCGGAATTTTGAACTTTGTATTAGCAAAAGCTGAGGCTATTAATTTGGAAGTTTAATATATAATTTAGAAGTTCCTACTGAGGGGAGGGGGGTAAATTTTGACGGCGTTAAGGGGTGGTAAATTTTGATTAATTTAAATCGGGAGGGCTGCATGAGAAGCTTGCAGTGGCAACTTGGAACTTGGGAACCATCTCAGCATTTGCTTGAAGACAGAGGAAAACCAAGGAAAACCTGTGTCGAGATGGCTCCGCTGGAGCGTCCTCCGATGAACGGCTGGCTAAAATGAGTAGGGTTTTGCCCAAAATGGACTTTACTTTATTTGAATATGTGTAATTTGTAGAGTATGTGTAGGGCCCGCGGTCGCTGGTATTTATCGTAAATGGGGTCATATTGACCTAATTGCCTAATTATACGATTAAGCCAAATATCAGAGGATATTTAAGAATTTAACCCGTACCGCAAAGAAAACACCGCACTTCACCATTACAAAGATCAGATGGTTAACGCTGTTTAAGGAAATAATCGATGTTTGTTCTGAGAATCATATGAAACCTGTGGAAACAGTCTGCAGGCAACAAGCTGAATTATTCAGTATTAAAGGAGATGGTACGTATAATAATTACTGTATTTTAAACTGTTAATTGATGTAGGGGATACGCTAATGTAAACCTCAAAGTTTGAGACCATCTGTCAGTGCGTATAAACACAAGGCCATCGTATTAATAAACACAGCAAGCAATCCAGAACCTGATCTTAATTTTTTTTTGAACAGCATTCATTGTCTATCCGAGTTTAAATTCTGAATGAATATAAATAGCACAGAATCAGCAGCCAGAAGCCAAGGGCTCGTTGAAGTGTATTTTCTTTGACAAAAACGCAGTAAATTTGTTGCCTCGAATACGTAGGCCTACTGCGCAAGTCTCTTTCTGCTTGTCTTTTCAATACAGCTCACTGAACGCCCACACCAGCTGACACGCATTCATAAACCCCGGATTATTATTCCATGAAATCCTCGTTCGCCTTGCTTTAGGCATAAAAATGTTATTTCCACGATTCCCCGCTGGAATATTCAATTTAAATGAAAATATACTCGTTACGGGAAAGATGGAAAATGCATTTCTTTGTAAGTACAGGATTATTAATGTCGGATCGTAGTGAATGTTAATAATTCCTGTAAGCTACTAACCCTCTTACGCAAGAAGACCGTCTAAATTACCATCCTGACCCCTGAAGATGGAAGCGGTACGCTCCTTTAAAACGTTGGTATCTGTCTTCAAATCGACTACAACTCTGAAGAACATCGTTCACATCTTTAGGTCCGTGAGAAAACCACAAATCTCATACAGCTCATTCGTTACTTTATAAAATAATATTTTACCATGTTCTGAGCATAATTTAGCTCGCTATTGGCCTAGTTTGTTGGTAGACTTTTAATTTGTTACTTCGTATTATAGCGCATGTCCTTCGGCAATTTATATAATTGAGTTTCATAATTAAATATTGAACGTGGGCTGTAGCGGTTTCCTGAATATTTTTCATAATCAAGCCATGTCGCCATGACAACAGGCACAGGAGTCCATGCAGCGAGGGCCATCATTTCAGCGTCTCTTAAATCAGTACGACTGCAAATATACAACGATAAAATTTATTATTTTTTTGATTTAAGTTAACGGGAAGAGTATATTAATAGAATATATCTTACGATCTTTACAAAAATGGGTTCAAAGTATCGTATACCTTACCAATAATGTTCTGGTCCGGAGCAGAATTACGTTATATGATTCAAGTGTACATAATCTGCAGATAGTTAGAATCTACGCTTTGTCCACACGGTTCATTTGTGGTTCTTGTATGATTCTCAGAATAAACATCGATTATTTTCTTAAACAGCGTTAACCAGTTGATCTTTGTAATGGTGAAGTGTGTTGTTTTCTTTGCGGTACGGACTGAATTATTAAATATTATTCAGACGAACTATGATTCTCAGAATAAACAGCGATTAATTCCTTAAACAGCGTTAACCAGTTGATCTTTGTAATGGTGAAGTGTGTTGTTTTCTTTGCGGTACGGACTGAATTATTAAATATTATTCAGACGAACTATGATTCTCAGAATAAACAGCGATTAATTCCTTAAACAGCGTTAACCAGTTGATCTTTGTAATGGTGAAGTGTGTTGTTTTCTTTGCGGTACGGACTGAATTATTAAATATTATTCAGACGAACTATGATTCTCACTATAAACAGCGTTTTTTTTCTTACACGGCATTGACGTTTTGACCGTTGTCATGGAAACGTTGGTATTTTTTAGATAAAAACTGAATTTCTATACACTAATTATTTAGATGACCTTGGACAACAAGGGTTGATAAGTTGATCTGCATTTTGTTAGACATTGGACAAGGGATAGATAAATCATAAGACGGAATTTCATTACGTATAAATAATAGTAACACTGTCGCTTTATCTCTCACTACTGTCCACAAGTTGGATTGTTGTTTGTCGTTCGTCCTTTGTTCTGTTGATGTTACCTGTCTCATTGTATCCCTGGTAATGGCTGTCGGCAAGATAAAGTACTCCCCTCCCACTGTTACCCTCATTTCGCCGTCGCTTCGTATAACACGTGCCGCGTCGACAGGAGACACTCGGCTAGTGGACGTGGGTGTCCATTTATCCGCGAAAACACAACAATCCAGTAAATACATCTTCGATAATATCGTATATATTGTATATTTGTAACACAATTGTATGGGCGCCGTGTAAAATGAATATTTAGACAACCTTTTCATGGCGATGAGGGATACCATTAGAGTTATCCATATGAAATATCATGTGCCAGTTAACCCTCTGAAACCAAAGCTCATTTAAATTTCTTTTAATAACTCAGTCCGTACCGCGAAGTAAACACAACTCTTCACCATTACAAAGATCAACTGGTTAACGCTGTTTAAGGAAATAATCGCTGTTTAGAGCCGGAATCATAGTTCGTCTGAATAATATACAAAAACTTAGTCCGTACCGAAAAGAAAACACCACACTTCACCATTACAAATGTCAACTGGTTAACGCTGTTTAAGAAAATAATCGATGTTAACAGTGAGATTCATAACAAATACATAAATACGAAAGGAAGAGTTGTTGGCTGTTAAATCAGATGGTATATATGTTTACCACTGGGATTTAAAGAGTTGATAATTTTACGTATTTTTTTCACATGAAACATTTTTAACAACTCTATTAAGAATGCAAACATGTTAATGGCAAGATATTCTGAAATTTTATCGGACAGAACTAGAGCCGATGACTTTAATCGTTTAATTTAATCCGGGCGAGTACGAACCTTTTGGATAAGCTATGAATTTACCTCCCAGATCTTTCCAAACTCGACAGACGTAGCAAAATATTTTAATATCATGAAACATTAAATAGCTTTATTATTTGATTTTTGCGATCCTCCAAGTCTGCTCCTTTCTCATTATACTACATGCCTTACACAATCTGTAGTTGTGGTTTCGGCTTCGAGCGGGCTGCATACCCAGGTGTTGGCAGGGGTATGCGCTGTTTTAGAGCGTGGGCGGTAGAGGAAAATGGACATTTCAGTATTTATTGTTTGTGGGTCGAATGGAGGGGAAGCTCCTCGTACATCGTTCCCGTGTAAGCCTCTTTGACAATTACGGAGAGAGCTATATTGGTTATCAATATGGCAGCGTTTCTGCAATAAATACAGAGGCCGGACGTTGTACACATGCTCTTACTTAATTACTGATGTGAAGGCATTTCTGTAACACGTATATACGATTCAGAACTCTGGTATAATTATGTTCTTATTAATTATTGATAATAATGCGAGTGCAATTATCTCCAGAACACGATGCTACATTATAATAATTTACTCTTGGACAAACATTAAGGAATTTATTGGGTTGATTATTTGGAGCAGAAGATTAAAATAACGATATTTTAGATTCGCTGCTGTTTCCGATTGACGACGTTTTCACATGTGCGTTTGTAACAACGTGATCGTTTGTCGGGGGCTCCGCGCTGAGCGTTTGTGGAAGTAGAGATGGTCGAAATGCAGTTATCAGGCTCGTCCTAACTCCTCCAGACAGGTCCCCGCCACACGAACAGAAGAGTACTCGAAAGTACTCAGAAGTGACGATTGATAAACGCTACAAAGGGCAGAATTTGAATTATTTATGTCATTCATTGCAAAAAGATGAATTGACACGAACGAACTAGAATAGTGAGTTAATGTCTAAAGCGTTTTCTGGTCAAAGCCTCTTAAAGACCGAAGCATAAATAAAATTTGCAAAATTACACCCAATGCAGATTTTCTGAAAATCACAGATCCAAGAGTAAAATCGAGAAAATCCATAATTGGAATGGAATTAATGTTGGGAGGATAATATTAAAGTGTATTTAGGAGCAGTAAGGTATCTGTGTGTGCGATGGACTGGACTTAACTGGCTCAGTGTAGGACCAATAGCATGCTCTTACAAAACCTGTAACAGCAGTTATTTAACCAGCTCATATACTGCCTAATGAAATTAGCGAAAAAGATTTTTTTTCTTATTATTTTATAACACCTAGATATATTCAATTTCTGACAGATTATTTTAATCAAATGTGGATCAACTAATTTTTCCCTTCAAAGCCATTTTATTTTCTACTTTATGCCCTTGAGTGTTTCCCCGTTTCAACCTATACTGAACACCCTGTACATAAAGGGCCGGCCGGGTGTGATAGTGTCCTTGACAGGGCCATATAGTTGCTTAATACTGTCCTGTAATTATTTCGTGTTTCCATGAAGCTTCTACTGCACTCCGATTAATTTAGAAAGTATTATTTATGTGTCTGGAGCCGGGACACGTCACGTTGTCACGCGAGTAATTGAATCGGGGTGAGAAACAAAACCAGTTCACACTGCGTACTGCTCCGAACCTAATGAGTGTAAAATTACAGGTTTGTCGGAGCACGCTGCCAAATAATTGTTTTCAGTGATTACTGATTAGCATATTATCGGAAAACGTTTATCTGCAATGCAAGGTATAACTGCTGGGTGCTCAGAGAAAACTTTGCAGGTATACTTTGTGTCTGATATAGAGGCAGTCCCGTAATTTCATGGTTACAGGATAACTGTTATTTGGCTAAGTACTTAAAAATGTAATAAGGGAAATGTTGCTAGAAATCACGTGTTTCCATCATCAAGTGGTGGGATTTTTTATTGTTTCTGATGTTAAGTGTGTAGTATAGTAACGGCTCGATTTGTTTTAAAAAAAATAACATTTTATATTGAGAACACGTGATAAGTAAGAACATTTTCCTCTTTACATTTTTCCGTATTTTTCCAAATAACAGAGTTCTCCTGTGGCGTGGAATTTATGGGACACTCGGTATGTAGGTACACAACTCTTATGTGTAGACAATTGTACGGGACGGTGGTTCACATGAGGCTGAACCTGGGAATTACTGACCGTGAAGATGTCAGAAGGAGAGAAGATACCACGGATGACTAACAATACGCACACAGGTCAGCTGGCTAGGGTCGCCAATGACCGAAGACCTTGTTCGTTACGAGAGAATCGAATCAGATTCGTAGTTTCGGACAAACGCGCACTAAACTGAATAAGCAGGAGTTAAAAATAATGAGACACTCTGGCAGACTAATACTAGGGTAGGAAAATCTAGAGGTTAAACACCCATAAAACCAGTGTTCGTCATTGCGCACGATCCTGAACCATTTAAATCCAAATGATAACTATGTGTACCACCTGCTTTAATAACCTGGACACTCTGAATTTTTCCCACAGAGTTCATTTATGGCTTTCTTGTGATTATTGTGTTCACAGACTGGAAAGAAACCATAAGAGAATCCTATGTTACATTTAGAGAAGTTGCCTTCGGGATATTGGGTGCTGAGGGAAGGGTGTGAAGGGATTATTACAAAGAGTGTAAAACGTAGTTGAGGACGGCGGACCATCATTTCCTACCAAAAAATTAGAAATTACCAGAGGTGCTTAACCCATATTCATCCCGAAACAATAAATATTAGTTCCTTGTTTTTAAAGTAATTTTGGGCTATTTTTTTATCATAAGCCATTTCGAGAGCTGAATTTTTCATTCGTATGCAAGACACTTTATTAAAGTAAAATTTGTGACAGAAAAGTAGCACAATGAAAGAGACACGAGGCGGTAGAATGAGAATCGATGCGAAACGGGAGGCCCTAAGTAATTGAAGCAATTTTTCCTAACCAAGCAGAGGAGGCAACGTCTCGTACTAGGCTACACGTAGACGTTACTCTGGACTAGTGATAAGCGTTTCGAAGTACAGTGAAATAGAATTACTTTAGTTGGTTATGAAATACGTTCCGGTTTGTTTTCATAGACCCAACGCGTGTACCATTTTATAGTCACAATTTGTTAAGTGTGGAATTTACGGTTTGGTTGGGGGAGGGGATAAGGAGTGAAAAGTTGTGTCAGCTATGATTAACAATAATCCGAAATACGCTCAAATGACTTAAAATAATTGTTTTCCAATCATCTAAAATACATTACATTAAGTTCAAACCGACTTTATGTGTTTAGAAACGGAAATCGGGTTTCTGAACCTCTTCAGTCTGACGTCACACTGACTAGAGCATAATTCGTATTCCACAACACCCAGGAAACGTATTATTTTTGTAAGTGAAGATGCATCTGTGGGCATGTTATTCTTGTGCTCTCAGTGTTGGTATTCCTGGTGGTAAGTACGCGTGAACCTGTAAGTAGATGCCAACGTTTCGGGCAAACATACTGCTGCCATCTTCGGGTAGTATTTTCCTCAGAGATATTGGTATCTCCCTGCAATTCCATGCGACGTTACAACCCAGAAGTCAAATTTGAGCAACTTTATCGATTTATCGATTGAGAATTTCATGATTTCTACGTGTACCAGTCGATACTGTATAAATTACTTAGTTGGAACATCGTCATTAAATAACAGAAGACGAACTCAGTCATCATATAAGGCGTATTGAATGAGTCGTTTATGTTTTTGTGTTGTGTTTTAGATATATTCGGAAATAATCAGAGAGACAGTAATGATTCAATAACGGAATTTGATAAATTATTAAGCTTGCCCACACATTTATTTTTTGGTGTAGTTAGTTGTGATATTGTATTTCCTAAGAAACAAAGTTTCTACTTCAGAACTCCATTAAGCGTTTGGTGTGCGCCTAGCTTTTTTATAACCCTCGTTCCTGTTCCTGTTATCGACGCCAAATACATGAGAATTTTTATCTTCCAAACTCCTAGTCAAAATCAAAAAAACCAAAAAAAAATTCACAAAAATTTATTAGGTTGATCAAATGAACGGAAATTATTAAAAAGACCGGGCATGCATCATGCATCGGAAAGAATAAGTGACTACAAAATTTTATGAAGTATCAGCTGAAGAAATACTTGGAAGACGAGGCTAGATGAGAAGATATTAAAATAGGTCTTTGAGAAATAAGACTCGGGGTGTTTTAGGATGGCGTCTGATGGGTTTATAATGAGCACAGTAATGAACCTGGAGATTCCAGAAGAGAATTTTTGTGGGCGAGGGGTGAAGTAACTATCAACATTCCTAGAGGGTAATGTATTCAGCGTTCAGTTTAGCAGATGTCAAAGCGTCTGGTACGACAGGCCATATCATTTGCTCTGTTATATTTTTACAATAAACAGTAAGAATGTTACTGTATGCTCTGTTTTTTGTAGAGGTAGAAGGCGCCTATCCGAAATTCCGACCTTTAGTCTCTGAGTAGTACCGCATGGAGTCAGACCAAGTGATATTATGTGGGAAATGCGGAGAGCGAGACCAATGTCAGAGACTTATGAATGTGTCCACAGGACCGCGTCGGCTACTTCCTTTGGTTTAGACCAGTAGTATTCAACCTGGGGTACGCGTACCCCCGGGGGTACGCGAAGACATCTTAGGGAGTACGTGAAATTTAAAAAAATATATATATTATTTTATGATAAACACTGAATAATCAGTAATGTAATTTAATTAATTTATTTTAGATGCAGATTATATACTATGTATAACTTGAATTATACACAAATAACTTTTGGGGTACAAAGCTGAAGAGAAATTATATTTGGGGGTATGCGAACAAAAAGGGTTGAATACCACTGGTCTAGACCGTAGGTTTCTAACAGTGGTCCGCGCATTGGGGCTGGTCGGCTACACAGGCAAACTATAGTCAGTTGTCAGAGCAACGATGTGTTAATGCTGTTTAATTAATTAATCGCTGTTTACACTGTGAGCTATAGAAAATATAAAGAAGTCAGATGTGTAGATTGTTTGGTTGGTGGGATAAATATGTGACCCTAGGCTTGCAAAGGGTTTATTTTCTTAGTGGAAATTGTAATTTAATTTCTGTCAGGGACGGGGAATATTTCACTACAGCAACGTTTATAAATGATCATAATATTCATCTTTAGATAAAGTTAATTAAATTAAGTAGGCGCTTTGTATAAGTATGTTGAGATGATGTCTCCTGATGAGGGAAGGGTAAAGTAATTCTTACGTAATAAGACGTGTAATTATTATGTTAGTCTCTAAACTAATCTTCTAATGATTATGTTTTAATTTGCCGTTAATTTTTATTTGTGTATAAACCATGTGGTTTCTCTTTGCGTTGTTAAAATTTCAAGTATGAAATTTTATGCATGAAAGTGTTTTCGTGCCTGACCATGTGCTTTTAACACCGAAACAATTGAAAGAATTTCGAAATAATTTTGTATCGATTCTGTACATCTGCGTTCGATGAATTTGGGAAATTCAGTTTTGGTTCGTGACGAAAGACTTAACTAAACAATTATATATTGTGTTTGAGATTTCCTCTGTGCCATATTTCTATTTTACTAAGATCGGTAGTGTTTAGAAGCCACTATGCAGTTTCTGCACAACTAAAAAGGATAATAACAAAATCCTATTTTATGGTCAGGACCTCTCAGGATCTTCTCTGTCCGAATGCAAACTACCCTGTCAGTGTCTTTCGTACTTTTTCTCTGACACTTCAAGGCACATTCTGAGTTTTTCGTTTAAAATAATCTACAACAGTTTCCTTCCACATCCTTGCCAATTTATCTTTCATAGTCTTTCTATTCTATATTTTGTAAACTGTATTTGAAGAAGTGTCGTTAAGTAAAGTAAAATAATCTATAAGATTATTGGATTATTCTAGTTGTAAGTTATAATCAAATACCTCCGGAGTCTGGTAGCCAGTTTATTTCTCGTTAGGAAAGGACAAACATCTCTCTCGATTTTCGTGCCTGGCACATGAAAAATGAAGCCCCTCATTTTTCACGACTTACCGCGGTAAAATCAATCAAAGCATTCACACTGAATACATAACATTTGCCGAGACGTTGAATTTTGACTTCGATTTTCGTGCTGTTTACGGAATTGACCCATGCTCGGATGGTGATGGATATTGAGTGGAACGACCGAAAATTAATCTACAAGCGACGGTCTGTGAAAGAGGTATGATATATCCTAAAAGTTCAGTTTCTACAAACCTATTTTAATCGCGTTATCAACTAAATTATTTTTCGTAATATTTAATATTGTTATGGATTTGCTAATATTGATTGACATATTGTATTTTTTGGTTCCATTCACACATCAATATTGTCTAATACTTGAAGATGTTTTGGCGTTTCTACTCGATTCGGTGGGGAATCCACGGCCCTTCGGGATTGTCTGGAAATTTATTGTGATTTTTTACATTTGTCGCTGACTATTGTCTGGATAGTACCGTCAAAGAGGCGAAAAGAATAAAGTTATTTCCAAACATTTTAAATATATCTTTTATGGTCAACCAATTTTAATCAGACTAAATTGTCTGTGCATATGATACAGCGTTGTTTAATAACTTAACCAACAACCGTTTAATCAAAAATAAATATTAAGGTGGCATTAGCACTCTTGATTTTTCTCAGAACTCTGTATTCCACTTGTCTTTATTAACATTATAAATAGACGTAGATCACAACACATTACGACTTAGTTAATATTTGATTTTTCGCACATCATGAATCTCATACATCCATTTAATATCTGAGTCCGTTTACTTAGCCTCTGCATTACCAAATTAGTGATTTTGGCTTGGCTCGTCACGGCTTGGTTTATGCAACGGGGCGGCACAGCCGAAATTCAGTAGTTAAAAAAAATTTCTGCTCGGCGGTATTCTCTCCATTGTTGAATTTGCAGATATACCGTGGCTTCAATAGAGACATTTTATTTTGGAATGGTGGTATTGAGTAGAGTTTGCGCAGAGACTTTCGTATTAATGACCCATCCTTCCCGGCCTCAATTTTAGTATACGCCGAGTTACATAGACAGTACATGCGTTTGTACTGAGTTTCCTTCCTTGTAGTCTTCTCTACACGCGGTTTTTTACTAATTACTTTGCTTTACATTTCTTTTCTTTGAGTGCATTGTGAACTTGTACGATAAATTCATTAAAACTACCAGCATGACCACATGGCCATTAGGTCAGACCACTTCATCCCTTGGTATTTATTTTTACCAACAAAATCTCATTGTTCTCACGTCAGATGCTACTCGTACGTGTGACGTCAAACAGACAAAAGAGTGTGAGTAATGTATAAATCAATAATACACTATTTTGTATGGGTGGGGCGTAAATGTGCTTAATAAAGTGTGTTACAGACGTCATGGGGTTATGCCCTTAATTCTGTCTGTTTTGGGATATATTGATGTCGCCGACGTGTCTGTCTGAGGATTCTAATCGCTGCCTGTAGAGGGCAAAGCTCAGGTGGGTAGGAGCAGGACGTTCGAAAGTACAAATTATCTATTTATGGAAATCGAGAGTCGTTGAGATGTTTGTGAAGATGACTGTATTCTGAAGTGTTGCACCGTGTAGTCTGGTGGTTTACTGACGTTTCAGAGGTCCTTGCTGCCTCCAACGTGAGGGCGATTACTTGCGGTGCATTTGATAACTAGAACAGCTGTTAAGATTTATCAGCGATATTGAATAAAACTGCATAAATAATCTGCATATTACGTTCTGTCAGATGTGTCGTGTACAGTTCTAGAAGTATTAAATTCAAAGTTGTTTAAATATTTATGCTTTTATTCCAGAAATTAATCAACAAGATTAGTGTTTCAGGTTATTTGAATTTATTTACTGTGCAGAACAAATGTAGTCAGATACAATAGTGAATTTAAATGAGACGTATGTACCTAGTTAAAGGTGCAATTTGGTATATTTCTTTCAAATTTTGGTTTAAGGATCGTATATGGTAATTAATCTTTCACTTTAGGTGCGCAGTGGCGCGAAGCATGTTGGGAGTGAATTGTTGCAATTCTATGCCGCTTCGAAATTGAACTAGACGTTAAATAAGTTTCAAACACAATCATACCAACACTAGAAACTGTGAACCGCGTTTTTAATTGTTTTTTTTTTACCCCCTCTACGTTGAGTTTTACAACGAAGTTTAGAGAGCTGAAATTAAAAAAAGAGTAGGGATTCAGTTTTGTGCTCGTTACGCCATGTTTTGCGGAATGAACCGCGTTTGTTTTGTCTGTCTGCCCTATCCTTCTGTTTCTCCTTTTCTTTCATTTTTAATTGTTTCTGTTTCAACGTGAGTGGAGTTTTGCGGATGACTGAATGGGCCCCGTGATTAAAATTGCTTTGGTGTAGACCCCTTTGCCCGCTCCCACTTCGGATACATTTCCCCCCCCTCTCACTATTGTTCTGAAGCATGAATCAGAGTTGGGATATTTGAACAAAAGATTCGCCCTTGTAGCATTACTACATTCTGTGGCTCTGGATTCAAAAGAACCTGCTTCAAAACGGGAGGACGGAAAAATACCTCGCAGATGCCTCATTTAATGTCGCTTCAAATCTGCACTTCACCAAAAGAGTTAGAACGGACAGTGATCTATCAGGACGTCTTTCAATAAAGCTACATAGAAGTTTATTCAGGGCGGTGTAGTTGATACAGGTTCTCGGATGACAGCCGGTCCGAATATAACCATTTAAAGCATAGTGGTAACTATATATACCAGTAATTTTACTTTCTGTATGCTGTGTTCTTATGTTTTTGTATAATTCTCACTGTAAACAGCGATTATTTCCTTAAACAGCGTTAACCAGTTGATCTTTGTAATGGTGAAGAGTTGTGTTTTCTTCGCGGTACGGTCTGAATTAATAAATACCTAAACAAACTTTGTGCTTCAAAGGGTTAAATATTGATTTATTTTTAAACACCTAGGCACAAACACGAGACCTCTGGAATACAATGAAGACAAATTGATTAGAATAGATCAATAGATACCCCCCTGTTCGATAAATTACTTAAGTGTAATCATTTATTGGCTTACCCGTAAATACTGTATTATAGGCAGAGTCCGTCATTACCATTATGATTGCATTTACTAAATAATAAATCAAGTGGCACCGACTGTACGTAATCACGTGATAGAAGATCTTGGCCCTTTGACCCTCAGTGAGGATATATGTACAGTCTAGTGTAAGAATCAGTGACGCTAATTTTGTATTTATGGGATTCGTATAGTTCTCAGTGTAAACAGCATTAATCAGCCTTTGTAATGGTGATGTGCTGCTTTTACGGACGGAATGTTTAAATATGATCTCCCCCCCCCCCCCCCCCCCGCCACTTCTACTTCTTTCTCATTCGTTGTTACAGTTCAGCGTCAAAAGATAATCTGTGTCCGGCTATATAATCGTCTTCCCTTCCGCCTCGATCTGCGTCAGAAGTAAGCCGAATTGTGTAGTCCCCGGAATTCCACACTTGTGACTTGTAGCTTACTGATAATTAATCTCAGAGATTGTCTCTCGAGTTCCGGACATTTCCTTCTGCAACTTCGTTTCTTCTCTGACGCAGCCTTTAAAAAGCAGCTTGGACAGACAGTGGCGGAGTTCCGTGCTGTTACAAACAAGTTTCTGGTGTGAGACTCCCCGGTGCTCTGGGCTGCATACTGTTTCAGGGGCAACAGCGTTTTGGCAGGAAAATGTATGCTGGGCTGTATTTTTTGCATTTGCAAGTATATGAGAAGAGTGCAATGGCCCAATCGATAGAGCTAATCCCTATCTCCGATCCGATCTATCGATTGGGTCCAACTGAGTAGGTCTACCTGAAGACGGAGAAAGAGTCCTGTCTCCGAAACGTCGTGGATTTTATATTTTATTTATTATACAATGGAAAATATCCAGAAAACTCTTTACTTCAACAACGCACGATCGTCACAAAATTTTATAATTGAACACATTTAACGTTCTAAAAAGATTTCTCTGCACGTTGTATTTCAAGTTGAATAATTCTTAAAACATCTTTTTCCACATATTAGTTTAAGACTGTGTCGCGATGCTCATTTTATTTTATTTGGATCGTTTCGCTAAGTGAATGATGATGGCTGTCTTCTGTCACCTAATGATGAAGGCAGCAGGGACCTCTGAAACGTCGGTAAACTTCTATCAGACTGCACGGCGCAACAACCCAGAAGACAGCTATCTTCTACTCGCCGCCGTGAAAACCTCAGATCCTACAAGTGAATTTTGCTGAAATCTGCAGATAATGGCGACTTCTGTACTCCAATGCGCGCTTCAGTTGTAATTAATTATTTGCTATCAGCTGTTTATGAAAGTTTATATTTTGCAGGAAATGTCTGACTGATGAACTGAACGAACAATTTCTGGTCCCTCGTCTTAGATCAAAATATTACGAAATAGAACACAGGTACAATTTTCCTTGAAAACAAAACGATAATATTTCATAAATGTATTAATGTTACATATGGTAGGTTTTACAGTCTATGGATTCATAAGTTGTGTTATCATTTTCTTCTTCAAATTCGTGATGAAACGCCCCTGACGACGATGAATACATAGGCTGAAAACAGTCAGTATTGTGATAGGCAGATTATTGCAGATGTGTGGTAACTGAATGCAATTCGCCCGCGGGGAAATCACCTGTAACATACATGAACGCTGTATCGATTAGCTCGTGGCTCGAACAGAAGTGCAAAATATCGCACTCTCGAGACTTTTCTATCGCACGGTGCTGCTATGATCACGCAGTTCAAACAGTGAAATGTTCGGCGTGGTGTCAGTTCAAACAGCGAATGCCAGAATGATTGACAGGGGGTTTAACAGACCCAGACGTAAATGGTTATTTGCCACGGCAGACTCGTGAAACAACAACAAATCAGTCGGAACTTAAAACTGAGCCAAGTTAACTTAAGTATTTGCATTTCCTCCATACACGTGACTTTTCAGAAATTCTTACAAGACTACTCAAGTGTTTTAATGTCATTCTTCTGACATGTATTAACTTAAAGATACAAAACCGCGACTTTTAACTTCGCCATGTCTCTCCGTCCGTCTGTCCGCATATAATAACTCCAGAATTGCTAAATGAATTTTTATGAAATGTTATATTTTAATGGTTTACTGAAATTTCTCAGTAAGTTCCAGTTTCGTTTAAAATCTGGCAAAAATAACTCCCGTGGAGAACTACGTGCTTTTCTGCGAGCGAAAGGGTCCAGGAAGGAAACACCCAGACTATCACGAATACTATAGCTGCCTTGATTATTACTGGTTACTTACTTGCCGTGGTTATCTGGTAAAATCCCGACCAATCAGGTAGCGAAATTTCTCCTTTACGAGATCATGATCCGACCAGACGGTCGCGCCCAGACACTTTGTCATCGACAATTGACAACTCTGACGTCACTGTAGCTACTAACAAAGTTAATATGTCAAATTCGTGTAAAATTCTTGCGAACATGCTGGAACATCCTCATGATTCCTACGTTTATATTCATTTTATTGGCGATGTTTGAGGACGAACCTGGGGCCTTCTGAATACTAGCCTATTACCCGGTTGTCCGGTTGCTAGGATGCCAGCCTGGTATCCAAAGGATCCTCATATCAAACCCAGTCGTCGTTCTAATTAGAAATTAAAGGAGAACTAAGGAATCTGACATTACGCCTATACTGATTAGAATTACCTCAAGAAGGGATCAGTGCCACCTCCCATAAC
>NW_019060259.1:668758-680548 GCF_000696155.1 Zootermopsis nevadensis
AGGTGATTACAACGGCATGATTTTATCTGACGACACTTCAGTTCTGACTGTAGACGTTCTTACCCGAGGAATTCTTTCCGTCCCCTCTTGGCTTCAGGGCTTTTTCGTCCTCAGTTAGTCCTCAGTCTTGACGTAAGCATTGTCTTCTGGTAACTTGACATCTTCCCTACTTCTCTGACAGTTCTTATCTGAGGTTGATACGTTATCCTGACGGAGAAAGGAAAGTGTCTGCTCACAGTGCTTGTTTCAGCAGCTTGAAATGAGATAAACCATCTCTTTAATAGCGTATAATGTGTTTCTATAAGAAATTAGCTAGGCGGTAACCGTAGTAACACTTTACAAGCAACGAATAAATTTGATAAACAGCACGAGCTTTGCAAATTTTGATGGGAGGATGGGTCAAAAATGTTTTCCCTTAGCCTTCAAATGCCTTAAAGACGGCACTCTTCAGACCTTAGAGCTTTTATCTTCCCTGAGATGACTGTCTTCTGGATTCTTGCACCGTGTCGTTTGCTAGGAATTTATCGACGTTTCAGAGGTGTTTGCTGCCTCTATCATCCATCATCTTTCTTATGATGGAGACAAGTATCTCTGAAACGTCGGTAAGCGTCAACCACACTGTGCGCTGTAACAATCCAGAAGACGTATAAAATCATGCGTACAAACAAAGACAGCCATCTTCGGGCTCACCGCCGTGTCTTTGTGTTCTTGTACTGAAGTTTTCAGCTCACAGCTTCACCACTTGAAGCGTGCTTACCAAAATGGCGTATCGGCTGTGTATGTGTAGTAAACTAATTGTGTGTTCAAAGAGAACTACTGCTTCAGATCACGCAGTGGAACGTACCATGAAGTATAAGCCAATAACAGCTCTTACGTCACACCGTGTTATAATCAAAGACTGAACCTGTAACGTAGCGTCTCAAGAGGACGCTGTACTCTGGAGCAAGCTTCTATATATTACCTGATATTTTAAATTACAAACCCCCCCTCCCCTCCCGTGTACTGTATTCAAGAAGTGAATTGTCAGACGAGCCACATCACATTACAAGGAAACACGTGTATTAGTTCCTTGTACGTACTCCGTGATTAGACATAAATTTGGCAAGTTGTGTGTGTGTGTGTGTGTGTGTGTGTGCCTCAGTGTGAGTCACAAAGGTTGTGCCTCGGCACATCAATGACCCACGAGTTTGGTGAGTAACAAGAAAGGGTCAAAGTTTGATTAATTTACCCCCTTAAAACCGAATGGTAACTATACACGCCGCCTGCTTCGAGCAACTCTACATTTCGTATTTCTTGTGTTTCGTTAAGATTCTTAGTATAAACAGCGATTATATCCTTAAACAGCGTTAACCAGTTGACATTTGTAATGGTGAAGAGTTGTGTTTTCTTTTCGGTACGGACTAAGTTTTTAAATATTATTCAGACTATGATTCTGGCTCTAAACATCGATTATTTCCTTAAACAGCGTTAACCATTTGATTTTTGTAATGGTGAAGAGTTGTGTTTTCTTCGCGGTACGGACTGAATTCTTAAATGTTACATAAGCTTTATCTTCAAAGGGTTAAAACTAATTATAGCTATATTTAACCATGTCATTAAATAAAATCATGTTTATTTCCTTTAATATTGTTCCATGAGCCCGAAGAAACCGCAGTGGACGTAGGTAATAAATTAAGATTTTCGGAAATTATTTTAGTAAGTAGTATGATAAAACGGCATTCTCCCCTTCCACTGTATTCCCGAAGAAAGGGTCATCGTTGCCCACTGGATTGAATGCTGGGTGGATCCAGGTTTCTCCTGGACGCGGTGGGGACGAGAAAAATCCCTGCCCTTGCCGCGAATTAAATCTAAGGGACAGGTTACTAGGTTGATCAATCCCTGCTACATTGTAGATGATACAATTCTATTAAATAACATACGATTCGACCACTCTCAGTTCTCATGGCGCGTCATTTGATTCGCTTTTATGGAACCTGATGTTTACCCCTGCGGTCTGGATTCTGCAGCATGACACTGTTTTGTGTTGCAAACATAGCACATGACCCGCAACTTCATCGATGTGGGAGGGGGTATCGTGTGTATTGACCAAAGCTTGCTTGTATGGGAAGGGGGTGTCGCACATGTTAATAGTCCCTACCTGGTCGCAGGTGTATTTGGCAAATGTCGCTGTGATGTGCAGAATTCACACTACGCCATCGGCAGTGTAGAGTAGTGCAGTGTAAAACCGAGCCCAAGTTCATAATAATAGTAATAATAATAATAATATTGTGTGTGTCTACCTACCGCCTACAACATTGTAAATGAAAGTAGGAGATGGTACACACACTGTGTTCAATAATTTGCTGCCCAACCGGTGTAGTATCACCCCCCCCCCCCCTCCCAATTTTATTTCGCGGTTTTGAAGAAAAATTATATCAGAAGTCATTCGCGGAGAAATTTTTTGTATGCATTTTGTTTGTCAGAATAAGCCGTTCCTGTCAGATGCGATGTCATCAGACCATTTTAAAGAAGAATTAAATTTTTAAACACCGGGTTGTGAGACATAGCGAATCTTTAACCGTAGTGCCCTTTTGTTCAAGCGAATGGTAGACGTAAGCTAATAACAATTCCAATAAAGCTTATACCCCCCAACGCCACGAGTAACCGACTATCCTCCCTCTCTCTCATCTCATCTAATCCCAATCCCTGAAACATCCAAACAACCCCCTCTACCCCTCCCCGTTTTTTCTCATGTACGCGACCCCAGCGAATGCAGCCAATTTATGGCGCTATTAAATCTTACAATTTATGTGTGTTGCGCGTTGCCTTGATACAGGAGTGACTATAACTGCCCACCCATGGTTGTCAGCAGGGTTATTCAACTACTGTGCTGCATGTCCGTCATATTTTGACACTGACAGTTTAATTCTTAAAGGAAACTTGCTTCTTGTGGTTTACATGCCCATATACGTAGATAATTCGGTTTCTTGTGCAGTAACATTTCTTCCCCTGATCTTAAACACAAAATTGTTACAGTCTGTGATCTATGGTTTAAGATAATAAGCGAAAAAAGAAAAGAAAAACGTCTCCAGCCATCTTCCAACAGTTAAATCTGTGACAAATTGTGTGTTACCATGGAAACAGAAGAAGGTTTCTTTAAACATCAAGTTATGAAATGTGAGCATAGCGTAACAATGCTCGATCGTTCGACATATTTTGATATTTGACCTTTAACAGGTTTGCCATAGTAACTATGGTAACCATTGTAACCATGGTGACCAGTGGGGCCTAGAGACCTCTCGGCCAGTCTCTTACGCGCGCAGAAATGTATTTACGTCTTCTACGTGACTGCTATTGATGTCCGATCTTAACCACAATCAGATCTTAGTAGAAGTCTCTAATAACAAATTCCATCTCGACTTGTTTCATACAAACAGATAGACCAACAAAAGAAGATGTCCCCTACACGTCATGGAAGCGCTTGGAGGGGCAGATATAATTCTCCTGCTCATGCAAAAAATACAGTACAGAACAAAATTATATAACTATAAAACAATAAATATTAAAACTATTACTTTTTGCAACATTTCCTGATGTGTTTCCGCGTTAAACATTTCCGTTTGTTAACGATAACATCATATTTCCTTGTTCTTTGTACTGACGCAAACAGATAAATTTATCGATGTAAAATAGTCTGGTGATGAAGTCGAGAAGAATGAGATGGACGGGGCATGTAGCGCGCATGGATGGGACAAGAGATGTGCACCCTGTATTGGTTGGGAAGCCTGAGGGGAAGAGACAGCTGGGGAGACCTAGACGTAGATGGGAAGATAATCTCAGGCGGGATCTATGGGAGATAGGAGTTGAAGGAGACAGGGCTTTGGTTGGTTCGGTGATGAACCTTCGGGTTCGGTAAGCCATCTAGTTAGTTAGTTATAAAAGTATTCTGTCAGTACACTTTCATTATAGACAGGTTATTCTTTGGAGGAAGTCAGCATATTCTTTTTTTTTTTTTACATTCGGTGCTCAGAAATGTTTGCTTTGTACAGCTTACCGCTCGCACTGAAAACTGTTTCCATTCGTTATAGAGAACACAGAGAAAAGCAAATACCAGTGTTCTGCAGTACGCATATAAAATATGATGTATTGCACTTGACATAAAAAAACAGTTTGGACCGCCGAATGCTAAAGTTTGTGAGCCCTGGTTCACGTGGATTTAGCTGAATCCCAGAACAGCGAGTGAAACTGGCAGATATGTGGGCTACTGGTGAATAAAATGCAGTTTATCACACAGCATTAAAATGTGCAAAAATTGCTGCTAAAATGGCTTTTATTTTGGTAGAACTACATTTTTTTGCTTATTTTACTCTTTTTTTCTAAAATTTCATGTTCTTAGTCAACTGACTGCAGTCATCGTACTCTATACTGTAAAAATCCATTATGATATGTCAGGACAAAGTATTCGTTTATGGAAGATTTTTACACAGGGATATTCAAATTCCGGAAAGCAGGTTTTATCGTTCATAAGCAAGGGAGTCGAAACACAATAATTTACTTTGTAGAACTGAATTCTTCTTGAGGCGCTGATGGTCGCTCAGTACTTCTATTTGTATATTTTAATCTTTACAATTTTTGTTGAAAGAGGGGAAAATAGATCAGGGTTCTGGATTATGTGGTAGCATTACGTCACATCACAGTGCATTACATAATATGACGTAACAGCATTAAATTACTTTGTGTTAAAATAGTGTGTCGAGCTATTTCTGCTGATGTAGAATTTATGTTAAATTACCAGCAGAAGACCATTTTTTTTTTGCATTGCTTTTTTTAAGTGACACTCATTTGACAGCTGGGCGTGATAGATTTTCATTTTGTTTCTGTTAGACAAATTGACAAGTGTTTGAGTATTTCTGAAGCACCACATCAGTCCAGTTTAGTATTATGCTCTAGGTAAAAGAATAATTGTGAGGTGTAAATTAATGTAGTCTCGATGTTCAGTTACTGCAGACACAAATATATTATTTACAATGGTTACGAGTGGTTAGTTGGCTGCATTCAATAGCAGCGGGGTCTGAAACGGACAACTCTTCACCATCACAAAGGCCAATTGGTTAACACTGTTTAATTAAATAATCCCTGTTTACACTGAGAATCATACGAAACCCTCGGTGGTAAAATGCGTTTAATATTTAAAGCCAAGGTTTTTCTAAATATTTAAGAATTCAGTCCGTACCGCGAAGAAAACACTACACTTCACCATTACAAATATCAACTGGTTAACCTTGTTTAATAAAGTATTATGGTAAATAACCCCTTTGAATCCGAAGCTCGTGTAAATTAGATTTAAGAATGCGGTCCGTACCGCGAAGAAAACAAAACTCCTCACCATTACAAAGATCAACTGGTTTACGCTGTTTAAGGAAATAATCGATGTTTGTACCGAAAATCATACGAATCACTTGAGTACACTGCAAACTTAATGATTGTGAAGCATGTGGGACAGATATGTACCACTAGGCTTTAAAGCAGGGGTGCCAACCCGCGGCCCGCCTTGAACATTTTTCCGGCCCGCGAGATTCATCACACTTTTACAAAATATATTTATATTTAATTTTTAGTGCTATATATTTCTTTACAATGTACGCTTAGTATCATTATTATTATATTATCTATGTTTACATGTAAGAATAATAGTAAACACAATAATAATAACTCATTATGTTTCAATTTTTCACTCCAAAAAAATGTCTATAGTGTATCTAAATCTAATATGGGGATATATAATTTTATATGTGGCCCGCGGAGTTATGATGCATTTCCAAAGTGGCCCGAAAGATCATTTGGGTTGGCCCAATCTGCTTTAAAGGGTTAAGTCAGCCATAAATTTTAAAATGTATGTTTTGCGAGTAGAATTTATCGACGTTTCAGAGGTGCTAACTGCATCCATCATGAGTTTGGCAGCTAGCATTTTAGAATTCGAGTGTATTTTAACTATAATTAATGTGTCACTTGGAACACAAGTGTCGTCTCACAGTGGTTTCTTGTAGAATTTTCTGCTTAGTCAACTGGTCAAAATTATAAGCAAACCTAGTTAAAGAGACAAACGCTGGCTTTGGTGGATCTAAAATTAAGTTTACATGTCATGTGGAAGACGAAGTACAGGCAGTTTCATCTTCCACATACAGAGGCGCTGGAAGCACAAAAGAGAGTTAGTTATTTCAGAAATTAATGTGTCTTTTCCCTTATTTTCCTACGCGCTGGCGAAGTGATGAATAAACAATATTAGATTAGAAGCGCTGTTTTGATAACCTTGAGATGCAAACTTGTTAGCAAACACATTTGTGCTAAAAGATAAACCTCTGCTATTTCTGAAATAGACGTGCATGTGCTCCATGTGGTATTTTTCGATTTATCGATGACGGAAAATAAATTTTAACCCTTTATAGCCCAGCGGTACTATGTGTATCATCTGCTTTAACAGTAAATTATTCAGAATTTTGCCCACAGAGGTATTTGTGGGTTTCTTACGATTGTCAGATCGAACAGTATAATTATTTTCTTCAACAGCTTTGACCAATTTGTCGTTGTTACGTTTTCTTAGCGGTAAGAACTAAAACATAAGAATAAAGAAAGAAACTCATTCATTTTAGAAAATCGACGTTTATTAATTAGGAAAATAAAGTGGTAGGTCGTGTTTTTTTTAGAGTAGGTGGCTTATTTGTTCGAAATTTTCTCCAGGCAGTCTGATTTTGTAATTTATTATTTTGGAATATCAAACAAATTAAGGTTTACATTTTTACGCTAGCGTTGCTATGCATACAGTCAATTGTTTCACTTTTACGTGCGGGAAAATTGCCTCGAAATTTCCCTCCAGAGTAAACAAACCCTAAATGTTTGATTTCCTAGGTTGAGTGTTGAACTACAGAAAATATCTGTTCATTGCCCATTGACACGTGGAAAGTCGAAGTAAAGAGACACCCGATAAGACAACAAAGAGTCTTACGTCACTGCATCTGGACTAATCTACTGGGTGTTTAAAAAAACTTTCTCCTCTCTAGACCACTTTCTTTATTCGGTTATTTCTTCCGTCCTCCAAAGCTTCGAGATTCTCCGAATGAGTGTTTAACAAACCCTTTAAGCATAATTACAATTATGCCGAAAATTTCAGGGCACTCTGTACGTGTGAACATATATTGTAGCTTGCATTACTCTGTACCCCCAAGGGGGGGGAAGAAGGTTACTCTTCAGTGGTTACAGATGACTTCAAGATATATTAAATACTGTAGATTAAATACAATATTGATGTACTAGCAGACAGTTTGTAGAGAAGGTTTCAGCCCTAAAGTTCAAGAGGGCTATCTTCTAGGGTCTTGCGCCGTGTAGTCTGGTAGGCAGACGTCGTCTCATTCGTCGCCATGAGAACATGAAATCTCACCACACTCTTAAATATATTCCTTGGCGTTGGTATCGGAAAATGGTGGCACGTGTTTGCAGTGTTACGATTGAGTTTGGACAAATGCAGAAAATATGGAGCGACGAAATAACTGGTGCTTTGTGTTTCTTTTTTCTCAACTAAAGGTACGTTCACCCACCCGATATAAAATGCAAAGGAGACGACACGAATTGTGCGTTTGTAACACCGGACGCACGATGAAGCAACGGAGTTTTTATCGTAATGGCTGCTCAGTCATGAGTTAAACGCAAACGAGAGGTCGTATTGAATTTGAGTTCAGTGACGACCTCGTAGTCTGTCCATTGCCTCTGCTGCAATTGATTGCTCCTTAGTGGGTTGATAGTTTTGTTCTCCGACAAGAATTCCCTGCTCGCAGCTTTAAATGTTTTTTATCTTGATTAGTGTCAGTGTCTTCGAAACTAAATCTTAAGTTTTTTTTGTTTTTTTTATAACATAATATAACTTATTGTAATATTTTATACTACAGATGTTATAGTGTTATATAAATTTTAACTACAACATTTTAAATACGTTTGTGTATAGACTGAGATAATAAATATATAAACCTTAAGTGTCTATGGAAACTAAAATAATTTTTTGTGACTTTTGAAAATTGGATATGTGGAGTTACCATGGAAATATATCTTCTTTATTACGCGGTCTCCCTTACAAGACGATGGCGACATATTATGAACAGGATCCTTCCATCCTTTTCTCGGACTGGGACCTGTTCATATATGTTTTTTAGGCAGGTGATACAGAAGTGCCATCTTCTGTGTGTATGGAGTGCCACGGAGAAACTGGGGAAGCCCCGGAGGAAAACTCCTTGTTGCCTAGACCACGGCCTTGCCCAACATAAGTTATAAATTCGGGCACCGCCGGGAATCGAACCCGGGACCCCAGGATTACAAGGCTAGCGTATGGAAATATATAAACGAATAATATTAATCACTTAAAAAGAGTAAGTGCTATAATGAACATTATGCATCTTGAGCCAATGTGTGTAATAAACGAGCCAGTAGGATAGACGTCGATCTGACATTGCCATGTCATCCAGAATTTCTGAATGAAAATGCAGTTCCTACTTCAAAGAAAACACAATTTGTCACATTAGAAATATCAACTGGTTGAAGCTGTTTAAATAATTAAGTCATGAAGGTCTTTATGGGGTAACAACTCTTAACCATAAGAATCCACGGTAACGAACGTACGGGATCCACAAAATGTGAGGATTTTTTTTTCTTTTGGATGAGTTACATTTGAGCAGCGAATTGAGAAGATGTGTTAAAGAAAACGGTCGATCCTTGTGGCATTTTCGTGGAGTGAAACAGATGATAACCATCGATCAAGATGGCGTATCTGCGGTTCAAAATTTAAAATCTATATGACGTAGAGGTACCAATAGCCCGGTTAATAGTTAAAGAGCCTGTTATCCTTTAATGTGGACACATTATGCCGGATATGCTAGAATCGGACTGTTTACTTCGTGCATAGTAAATAAAAGTTACAATGAAAATAATCTTTTAAAATAGACAATTCGTGAGCTTGCCCGTTTAATAGACTCACATCCACGTTACGTTTTCCCTCACCTTGTAGCCTTTAAATGAGACTAGAGGGTGTCTAAATCCCTTGTCACTGAACATGCAAGAGCATTAGCTCCCCTTCATTGTCTGACAGGATCATAACGTTGTAGTGGACCCACAACTAACGTTTATTATGACAACCGCGGTCTGCAGTCAATACGTGTAAGCTAATAAGCGCACAGCTTAGATGTCATGAACCAGTTACAAACACGAGAGATTTCTCAGATTATTTCTGACTTCTCCCTAACAGATTTAACTCCTAAACACATTTCCAGGTTGCAAATAGATTTTATTTTGATACGATATAGCTCTTTGTCTGAATTCAAAGCTGTGGTTAATTAGCATGTTAAAGGTAATGCTTGGAGCAGTAGTGTTTGCAACAAAGCCTAGGTTCTACCCTGTGTGTTCATTAAACTGGATTTAAATTAATTTCAAACGTCATACATCCAGTACTGTGTTTATATTCTGACTTCCATTACAAAAAATGTTCTTAATACAAGTCAGGCTTACCTTTTAACTTCTTCAATGCTCTGAGCATTTTTTTTATAGCAAGAAGTGCTATTTGTCTGTACGTTCATATGCTAACTAAACTTTTCTATTGTTCAAAAGAAACAAAGAATTATTTTGTAGTTTCCAGAGATGGCAAAGTTTTAATTTCGACTATACTATGTGTGTGTGAGAGAGAGACAGAGAGTTACGGAAGGGTTTTTGTCCCTTTTACGTGAGGCAAAATTTCGTGATGTACCGTCGTGCGTCGCTGACAAATTAGGCTGTAACGCTGATGGGAAAAGGCTGCGAGAAACTTTTTTCTCCAAGATAATGAAACATTTTGAGTGCACAAGTACCCACTGGGACGTATATCGCTCGTCTGAAAACAGACGTTGTCCAGGTATCAGGGCAATGAAAGTTCTTAAATCAGATTTCGAAAATCCGACAAATTACAGTACTTCCAACCCACACGCAAAAATCTGTATTGTTTTTTGTCGTCTGCTGCTACTTGTAAATGTGTTTGTTATACAATTTTATTTGTGTGTGTAGGATCATCGGAAAATGTGTTAAGTCTCGCGTTGTAAGGAGCAGAAGTTCAATGCCTGTAAGTACACGCAGACTTCACCTTTGTGGGAACGAAAATGGTTGCAAGGATAATTGGGAAATTAAGTTCAGTGCCACCGGAGAAAATAACTTCCAGAATCTAACTTCAGCCTAACCTAACCTCGACATTCGTGGATGGAAAAGCGCTTGAAGAGAATTTATTGTGAGGGCATAGGGGCTAATTAAAAGAAAGTACTTCACTAATCAATTTGTTCAAATTAATTAGAGTGGGAAGTTTCTTCGGACTGTAAAAGGAGTTTTTTGGTTTTCATAACTTCGATTTTTAATTAGAATTTATTTAAACTGTAGAGAGTCTAAACACCTAAAATCAGACGTTATAAACACACTTGTGTGTTTACTTAGTCGTGTAAGGGTGCAGATGGAAATATTTAGACCCGGAAGGAAAGAAGTGTCAGGAGGGTAGAAAAAAGTTGTATTTTTTGTGCCATAATCTGTTTCTTTCTTCGCTAGTTGCAAATGTGACGATCAAATCGAGGAATATATGAGGAGAAAATAAATGGATACGAAGCTTATATTTGAAAGCCTGGAGGGATGAGACCACTTACAAGACCTAGGGGTAGGTGGGAGGTTAATATTAATCGACCTTCAAGAGAAAGGGTAGGAAGTTTGAACTTTATACATCTGCCACAAGGTAGGGACCCTTAATGGGCTGTTGTTAGAACGGTAATGAACTTTCGGGTCATGTAAGTTGTAAGAGTCACATGAAATAACAGAGAAAACATTGCCTTGAAAATGGTTGTTTTCTGGATTGTTTCAGCGTGCAATTAGGTAGAAGTTTCACCAACGTTTCAGAGGTCCTTGCTGCCTCCATTATCGCTACTATGGTTGAGGCAGCTAGGATCTCTAAAACGTCGGGAAAACTTTACCTGATTATACGGTGGTCTAGCGGTTAGAACGCTGGCCTTGTAATCCTGGGGTCTCGGGTTCGATTCCCGGCGGTGCCCGAATTTATAACTTGTGTTGGGCAAGGCCGTGGTCTAGGCAACACGGAGTTTTCCTCCGTGGCATCCCAACAATTACTCCATTCACACTCACACAGAAGAAGGCAATGGCAAACCACTTCTGGATCATCTGCCAAGAACGTATATGAACAGGTCCCAGTCCGAGAAAAGGATGGAAGGATCCTGTTCATATGGACCTGTCGTCAGCCAGAACACTAAATAATACAATAATACGGTGTAAGAACCCAGAAGACAGCCATCTCCATACTCACCGTTTTGAGGACCTGAAATCATCTTTACCTTGTTTGCATTATCTTACATTTTTGACATCAGAAATGGGTTTTTTATCGGTTACGTGCAACGTAGATGGAAGGGGTTACTTTTTTTTAAAGTATGGAAACTTCAATTCGTGGTTGGGAAAATTATAACTCATTGCCAGCAGCAGATAAGAATCAATTAAATTCCTCAGAATTGTTTCTGAAACTTGGCCATTCTTCTGGGAGGATGAAACTAGTTTTGTTCTGCTCCTGCGATCGAAGTTCCTAGCAGTATTACGAGACAACAGACGTTGCTAGGGTGGAATTCTTTCTATAAGCGAATTCAGTCACTGCATGTCTGTGTAGGCTAATTCGGGGTTGTGGGAACAGGATGGCATGAGGCACATTAAGAGCTAATTACAAGAGAGCGCTGAGCTATTCAATCGTCAGTCTGGGCTGCAGGG
>NW_019060259.1:680571-690672 GCF_000696155.1 Zootermopsis nevadensis
CGTTCTGTAATCTGTTTAATTAGTCGACGCAATGATTACAAGGAATGAATAAATACTTATCCCACGAACCTTGCACGCCGTGTTCTGTGTCTTGAACTTCACAGTACTGCCACCAACGGAAATGATCTTCGCTATTTCAGATTCACAAGATGAGGTCTTGTATTTTATTAGAAGCAGACTTTGAAATTCGCATGGAAAATCTTTGTGTAGAAATACTCTGGTCTTCGCCATATTCCTTTTCTTTTACGCACCCCGAGATATTGTGGTAATTAGGGTGGTAGAATTCTTTACCCTTTGTAAATTTCTCGTACAAAAAAAATGTCGTTAGAAGATGTAATTAAAGTCTGTAGTCATGCTCGGAAGCTAACTCGATATTACGAGTCCATTTGTGATTTAATTGCTTGAAATTATTTTAGAATAACTGGGATGATTTAAGGTCACTTTTTGTGAACACAAAAAAATCTGTATTCTTTAGTAAGTTAAAACGTTTAATTGCCCGGGTCTCCACTGTAATTATATGCTTTTACAAGAACTGTGCCAAAATTTAATTTTTAAAGTTTATCTTGAATATTTTAAATATTCGCTATTTGTATAAGTTTAAGTCTGAAATCCCGCTAGAGCGGAAGGTTACCTAACGCAGAGATATTCTTGAGAACCTGATAGTAGCTCAGCTTGTCGAGGAACTATCTTTTATGGAACTCCACGATCATCACCGTATTCACAGTAGGTCGTCTTCAGCTGCCCTATCCTGAGCCAGATTAATCCACCCCATACCTTACCAATCCCACTCATTAAAGACTATTTTAATATTATCCTTCCTTATACTTCAGTTTGTCCCTTCAGTTGTTTTTACAAATTCTGTATGCAGTTTCTATTATCTTTGTTGCGCGCGCACCATCGTCTTTGACAAAAAAATTATAAAAGACTTATAATGGGCTTTATGTGCAATTGAGGTCAATAGATGTCACTTCTAGTGATGATTCTTCTGAGTTTTCTAAAACGGTTCATCAAGAGAGGATCATAAAAATGTCGTAACTTTCTTGTTGGTTCTTGCGGCGTAAAATCTGGTAGAACTTTACCGATGTTTCAAAGATATCTGCTGTCTCCATCATCGGGGCGATGAGGCAGCAATTACTTCTGAAACGTCGGTAAACTCCTGCCAGATATCACGACGCATTAACCCAGAATACAGCCGTTTTTTCACTAGCCTCCGTGGGAACATAAAATCTGACGTTGGTAATGTTCGTCCGGTTGCAGCCTGGCATCGTCAGATTCCCGGAGGATTGATAATGTTTCAGGCCAAATAATTTCTCTTGCATGTCGGATGAATGGTTGGGATTTGATAGAATAACATTATATCTATATTTTATATTAAAATATTTATTATTTACATCACAATAATATAAAATTATTTGCAAATACATAAAATATAATGTCGTTTATACTTTTCAAAATAAAGTGGATTTTATTTTTTGAGGTTAGGTGCGTGGGAAGGGAGGCGATAAACATCAGGCCTACTTAAGTAATTCGTATTGCATCTGTCTCTTGTTTCTGACACTGTTTCCCGATGATGTAAGTCTTTGATTTTTCGCCTTGTGCTTCTGATACGTTGACAATTTGGTGCGATATAAAAACCTTGGTGCTGTGTTAAAGCTTTCTTGAAGACGTAGGGTTATTACCACCAGCCACCTGAAATACAGCACAGCACAATGTATAAACTGCGCTCTCTATCATGGGTAAGAGAACCTTCAGAGCAAGGGATATCTACGAACTTTATTGAAGGCTTTGTAAAGACACGGGCCGGACGCTACCGAGTGAACACAAATCAGATAGTGCTGTTCACAATAACTCTTTTCACTGAGCACATAACACTGATGATGGAGGCAGCAAGTACCTCTGAAACTTTGTTAAATTTCTACAAAACTACAACACACAACACACTAGAAAATAATTATATTTAAAGCTATAACTATTTGTTTCCATATAATAAAATTCACGACCAACTTAGTTATATTTACAAGTATAGTATTGCAAGTTGATTATTTTGTAAGATTCATTGCAGTTGACGTTCAGTTTACTTATAAATGGTTACCAGCATTTCGGAGTAAAATGCTGCTTCTATCTTCAGGGCTGAAGATAAACGCAGTATTTTCTTCCGAAATGTTAGTATCTACGAGGGTCGCTCATTAAGTAATGCCCCACATTTTTTTTCTCAGCCAATAATGAAGATAGAAAAGTGTACTTTTACATGCTTGAGATTTAATGTTTCCCGCGTTCGTGTACGGAGTTTCAAATGATTCCAACCGATAGCGGAGCTGTAGTGAACTGTTAAAATGGCGTCTGTGAACGACTCTCGTTACAAGCAACGAGCTGTAATTGAATTCCTTGTTGCTGAAAAAGAAACGGTGGTGAACATTCATAAACGTTTGTGTGCTGTGTATGGAAGCTGTGCAGTCGATAGGAGCACCGTTGGTCGCGGGGCTAAGAGAGTTAAAGCTTCAGGAAGTGAAGAAACCGAGCTCCCAGCTGTATCCATTTCGCTCCATCGATTCCTAACTCCCTAAGGACTGGACGACTGGGGTTCGATCCACGATGGGGGCAGAGGATTGTTCCTTTAGCCCCTGCGTCAAGACCGGCTCTGGGGTCCACTCAGCCTCCTATCCAGTGGGTACCGAGGTCCTTTCCCGGGGGTAAAGCACGGCAGGGTCGTGATGCTGACCACTCACCCACATGTAGTGCCGAGGTCGACAATGAGTAGGATCTATACCTTCTGTTTTCCCAAATGGCCTACACGGAGTGTAGAGGGTCTGGTTTACTTTACTAAGTTCCAGTTTAACGTTATCCTCCCACCTACGCCTAGGTCTTCCCAGCTGTTGCCTCTCTTCAGGCCTCCCAACCAATACCTCCCCCATGCTGTCTGGTTTCGGTTGTTGAAATTGTCTCAAAGTGAATTCTGGCATAGTATCTTTATCGATAAACTATTCCTCACAATTTCCATTTAATTTTATACATTGATCATCTTCTCTCATTCGATGCTAAGTAACCTTTACATTTAATATTACTTCGCCTTGTAGGTAATGAAGGTTCGAAATACAGTAGAGTCCAGATTATCCTACATTCCGTTTATTCGACGTATCGGAACGTTCAATTTATCCTCGTCATTTTCATTAGCCTCCCGTATTATCTGAAATTTTCGGTTTTCCGACCGTTCTTCGGTCCCTTTTACGTCGCATAATCGGGAATCTACTGTGTTTTTTTGCATACTTCTGAACACGTTTATGCATGTCTATGTTGTTGTTCTGGTTTGTGCACCGTGTGGACTGGTGGGCAGACCCGGACATTTTTCATTTTTCTTCAATGCTGAATGTTGTTTCTGCTTTTCTTTGGGTTTGTCTATTATTATCGGTTCCCCGTTCTCATCTTTACTATCATTCCAATCTCCTTTTCTCCTATCAGATTATAAATTCCTTTCCTGCTCTGAGTTTTTCCGTCTCCTACTTGGCCTTTTTCCAAATGACTCTCATTGAGATAGGTGCTATTGTTATCTGCTATTCCATATCTCATTCCCATTCCCATTATATTTAATTTTGAATATGGATGTTTTCTGGATAATCAGGGCGATGATCGCCCTGATGATGGAGACAGCAAGCACTGTTGAAACCTCAGTTAACTTCTACCATACTACAACCCAGAAGGCAGATATCTTCGAACTCGCTGCCCTGGAAATCTCAAATACTATATTTAATTTTGAATCAAAACACATTTATTGATGAATGTTGTAGAGTGTTCACTTTCGTTTTGTTTGGGTATATTTTTTTAGTTGTTGAAATGGTCATAGAATGTATAATTGCTTAAGATGCTCACATTTTTCGGAGATTATTTAACAATATCGTATCAACAGTCATTGCCAAATGAAAGCAGATGATTGGAAACGTAAAATAATCTGCCTTGGTTCATTTCGAAGTAGGCCTACTATCTCGATCTTCACCCGGAGGGAAATCTTCAGAATAGCCGTTTAGATGACCGCGGTTAGAAAAGAGGCCTCTCCCGAATACAATTAAAAATTGTGACATTTTTTACGAGGGTCGCTCATTAAGTAATGCCCCACATTTTTTTTCTCAGCCAATACTGAAGATAGAAAAGTGTACTTTTACATGCTTGAGATTTGATGTTTCCCGCGTTCGTGTACGGAGTTTCAAATGATTCCAACCGATAGCGGAGCTGTAGTGAACTGTTAAAATGGCGTCTGTGAACGACTCTCGTTACAAGCAACGAGCTGTAATTGAATTCCTTGTTGCTGAAAAAGAAACGGTGGTGAACATTCATAAACGTTTGTGTGCTGTGTATGGAAGCTGTGCAGTCGATAGGAGCACCGTTGGTCGCTGGGCTAAGAGAGTTAAAGCTTCAGGAAGTGAAGAAACCGAGCTCCGTGATCTGCCGCGCTCTGGGCGTCCTGCCACAGCCACCACTCCAGACATGTTGAACCGCGCGGATGCCATTATTCGTGAGGATCGGCGCATCACAACTCGACAATTGGCCCAACAGCTTTCAGTCAGCAATGGAAGTGTGATTGCAATTATCCGGGCTCTTGCATATTCGAAGGTGTGCGCAAGATGGGTTCCACGAAGTCTCACAGCAGACCACAGGATTCAAAGGAAAACGATTTCTTCTGAATTGTTGGAGCGTTTTGATGCTGAGGGAGAGGTCTTTCTGTCCCGGATCATTACAGGTGACGAAACCTGGATACACCACTTTGAGCCAGAGACAAAAAGGCAGTCAATGGAGTGGCATCATCCTCAATCACCGAGAAAGAAGAAATTCAAGACAACTCCCTCCGCCGGAAAAGTCATGATGACTGTCTTTTGGGACAGTGATGGGGTCATTCTTGTGGATGTGATGCCAAGAGGTGCGACCATCAATTCAGACGCGTACATCAGGACCCTGAAAACCCTCAAGAAGCGTTTTCGACGAGTTCGGCCTCACAAGCATCCAGCAGAAATTTTGCTCCTGCACGACAATGCACGCCCTCACACAAGTCTGAGAACCCGGGAAGAAATCACCAAATTGGGTTGGACGGTGCTACCCCATCCACCCTACAGTCCAGATCTGGCACCCTCCGACTTCCATCTCTTTGGGCCCCTTAAAGATGCTATCCGCGGAACAAGATTTGAAGATGACGAGAGCGTGATTCAAGCAGTGAGGACATGGCTACGGGGACAGGACAAGAGCTGGTACCGGCAAGGCATGCCTGCACTTGTTCCACGCTGGCGTAAAACCGTACAAGTTGATGGGGACTATGTGGAAAAATAGTATGTGTAAAGGAAACATTGATTTATATTGTCACTAAATTTGAGCCATCTTGAATAAATATGTTCTGAGGAAAAAAATGTGGGGCATTACTTAATGAGCGACCCTCGTACGTTTAATTCAACACGGTGTTGCTACGTAGACGATCAAAATTTGTATTTACCGCTGCGAGAAAGTTAAATCTCATACAGTGGCTTATCTCACTTCGTAGCTACGCTGAATGGCTTGATACAAAGTGATGAGCTGGAAGGAACACAGAATCTTGAAATAATTTGTTGTGCTGATTTATTTTTTGCTATCGTGTCCGAATATTAAATTTTCGTGTCTGATGCGCTGATTAACTTGTACATTGCGTGAGTGTTTTTGATGGATCTGCCACTGACGAATACATGCAAGCCACCTCGAAAAATGAAGAGAACTTTCCAGGTGTTGGAGTTTTAAACAAAATGTTGCAAGTTCAAAATATAGTCTGAGTAGCAGATGTCAGAAATTGTATTCTTCAGATACGTCTTCAGTTGCCAGCTTTTTAAAGAAATAGTCACTTAGTAATTTGTGCGATCCTTAAATAGAGCCTTATCCAGTTATCCACTTCTGAATGTATTAAAATTACTCGCCACATTTTATAACGCAATGTGGACGAAAAGGTGCCTGTAATTTAAAAGCCATTTGTGTTAAATGCAGGACGATTTTCTCATTACACACACATTGTGTGACTTTTTGCAATGTATATGTTTAAATTAAAATTTGTATAGCAGAAATGCAGTCCTGTAACGCGTAATGTAATTTCCTGTAAAACTGTCGCATGATAGCATCCGCATTTAGTAACATGCGTGAAGTCTGTCTCTACTCGTTTTATCCCTACGAACCACGTGAAATATTTAGTATATTCACAGAGGTTCTGTCTCCTAGTCTGCTTCATCATTTGCGCGCATTCAAACGGTACTGCTGTAGGACTGACCAGGGCGACATCTGTTTCGAAACCGCCAAACGCAGAGTCCCCCTGTCGGCCAGCTGTTTCATGGTGTATGTTTGAATTCCCAGGGATCAGTTTCGATTTTCAACCGGGTTATTATTATTTATCCTGACTCAGGCGTTTCGAGGTCTTCCTCAGTTCCTCCAAGGAAATTCCAATATGGTACATTCAAATAGATCATCACAATTTCGATCCAAACTCATAGTTAAACCATTCGACATATTCTCTTCTTTGTTGGCATAATTTGTTTGAAATAGCACGCAAAAATAAAGTAAGAATCGATAAATAATTATCGAGACATTGTTCCCCCTATGCCTCGAAAAAATAAGAATAATGTTCTTGAAAATAAATTTACTCTCAGTTCAGTTTATGAATCTGTCAGATAATTTATTTTCTCATTCTTTACAGAGTGTTATAATTTTACTTCTTTATTATTAAATTATAAATCGTTTTTCATAACAACTTTCCTTCACAGTGGCAGGATAAAATAACTTATAATTCGTGAAAATAATTTTGCCTTGGTTTTCTGTTTTCTTTTGTGAACGTCGTTTCTAAAGGAATTCTAATTAATTTGTCTGCTTCCGAGAATTCGAGTCCACTTTTTAATGTTGATTTAAACGATGGTATGTGAAAGGTCTAAAAAAAAGTTTTAAAAAACGTTCTAAAATAATATGTTTGTGTGATTCGAGAGGAAGGAAGCTCTACAAATAATCGGTATTTTTTATTGTGACTTCAGTTGAACATTGTCAAGAGTTTGAACATTCTAAATATTCATATCTGACTACGACTGTTGACTGATTTTAACGGTTTAATTTCAGATTAAATTTAAGAAGCGATTACAAAATTTATAATGACGGTTACTAGGCAAAAGAAGTGATCCTCTCATCTAAATCGCACGTGCGTCTTCAAAGCGATCTCTGCCCCTTCACGCGTCGTAGCTAAAATTTTTCAGGCACGCTTAATCTCCTGTCTATTCCCCGTCTTTCTTGATTTGGTAACCCCTTTCTTATTATAATTCATAATCTCATTATCGTTGTCTTAGCAAACACTGTTGGGTATTGGTATATTTGATATGTGCGACGTTTTGGGAGTTGGCTGTTCCCAAGACAACTCTCGAAACGTCGTGCATATCAAGTAGACCTCAGACAATGGACAATATAGCGCTCCTTTTGCGACTTATTGTCACGAACCTTTGGAGAATCACAAGAAATTGTGTATTTTAAATACAGGTATTGATGATCATGCCCAGATTTTGTAGGTTCTTCCGTGTGGAAACCGACGTTTCGGAAGAAAAACTCTGAATATTGAGTCAGTATATTCATCCGAAACGTTTGTGTCTACTTACAGGTTCACATGACGTTCCTACCCATAAGACCAACGCTGAGAACATCATTACACCAAAAGCTTGACAGATTATTATTAAGAAAAAACATTGCTTTAATTTATGCTGTTATTAATTCATTACTCTTACTTAACGCTCATGCACATAAATTTTGGATTATTCTATAAAATTACAAGTGAAATGTGTATTAAGATGCTTTAACTGGTTCCTCTAGTGGGATCTTGTGCCTACGCAGACAAATAAAGTTCTTTGTTATCTAAGCGGTAACAGTTTTTCATCGAAGACTGTACACATTTTATTGTTAAAGCTGTTAACATTTTATCTGATTTTCTTTTGTTTTTCAGGACATGTTGTCAAGCAGCTTCAGAGAAACTCGGTGTAAGGTAAGAGATGACATCAGTATTTTTTTCACTGTTCTTTTATTTTTATTTTAATGCAAGCGACAGACTGTAGGAACGTTTATTAAGTGTCGGAACAGTGCTACCATCTACATTTATACCAACGTGCTAAATACATTGTACCTTGGAGGTAAATGTCACACTGTTAAATGGGGTTACACCCAAGTACAATTAAAACTCCGCGGTGTTCTGCAGACAACGTGGTCTCATTTCGTTAATACTGTACGATATTACTTTCAAGTAAAATGATGGAGACGTTTAAATTTTCAGTTTTGTTGGATTTTGAATTCTCCTTTTGCTGATTCGAAATAGACTTGGTGACTATGAAAATGTTAATTTTGTTTTCAGTTTCGTGTTTAAAAGCCAAACATTTTACCGCTTTAAGGTTTTATGTTCTCAACTAGGCGAGTGTGACGTTGAATTTCTTTGGGATGTTTCACCTTTAATCTGGTAGACGTCTACCGCCCCGATGATGGAGGCAGTAAGCACATGCGAAACGTCGGTAAACTTCTACCAGATTAAAGGTTAAACATCCCAGAAGACATCAGATTTCTATCTGTTTATATTTTTAAATAAAATGTGTAGAAATGTTTGGAGTCCGATAAGAACTTAGATTATTAACCCTTTTGGAATCCTCGATGTGTATTTTTCACCTACGCGAAATATATTTGAGAGTTAACGATAAACATACAAATCATGGTTTTTTATATTCGACACTTTAGTGGAAGAAAAATATGTTATTTTGTCTGTTTCTGAACTTTGTGATATTTTATGCTTTATTTCGGATATTTTATTAGCTGAGTACATAAAACTGTTCTAAGTGATTTTTGGAATTGTAAGTTTCATAATTTCCTCACGCTTTGCTATTATTCGCTACGCGACAAATGTTGCATATCGGTCGTGCGTAGTTGATGACGAATTAAGAGATTATTCATGAATCGAGGTGTGAAGTGAAGTGTGGTTTGTGTCTGGATTCACACGTCCACTCACGAAACGTGACACTTGATCTCTAAAGAACCATTTCACTCAATAGTGAATAGTTACTTACAAGTGATTCGATTATTCTATTTAACGAAATCGATTCATTTTTCTTTGTGTCTCGATTGATTCGTTTAGCCCGTCCTAAATGTAAACTATGAATAATTGAGTAGTTGCATGTATGCTCTGAAGAGGCGCTGCTTGATTATAAATTGGCTTCCAGAGTATGTGGGAAATTTAATCACCGCTTTAACCTCTGGACAGGAGCGTAACAATTTGTTTTATTAGATGTATGCGTTTTAACAATAGTGGTTACTATTGATTTCAGTTATTGGCTTTATATGGAGAGAAGAACTTCGTGGTTTAACAGTGGCTATATTCTCCTAACCTCACTCTGTTCCATCAATACGCAATTAATATTGAATATCGTACAAGGAAGCAAAAAGGTTTAAGCGTATAAATTGTATCAAGTAATTTCTATGCAGCTATGAGAGGAATGTGTACTTGTTTGCAAAATGCTTGACCCGTCATCTCCTAGGCAACCAAACCATGGACTAATGAAGGTAGCGACGTGCTAGTAATTACACCCGGGATTCATACAATGGAACAGACAAGCTGTTCCAGTCTGGACAAACACAAAGGGAAGCAGGGGCTTCAACTGACAGAGGTTTTCATTTCAAGAGAATTTGACATTTTCATTTACATTCGTTGCGTTTCCCTTGCTGTTACGAAGTGAATGCAATTGTCATACAGGGACGAAAAAGTTCTGAAAAAATAACAGAGATGTTTGGAAAATAATTATGTAACTCTACCCTTCACTGTTTCACAACAGAAGAATCTCTCCCCTGCATTTAATATGCGTTATTCTGACAGAACGAAAATAAATTATAAATTTTCGCCTTATTAGGTAAAACACTTTGAGGGAAATATTTTAAATATCTTGAGAAAAGCATTTTAACTCCCCCCTCCCAAAAAACATATTTAAACATATTTATCAAAGGAAAATAAGCACCGAAGACAATTTGTAACAAAGAATATAATTCCTTACCTCCGCCACCGCCTTTCCATCCGCCGCCTCCACCGAAACTGCCTCCATAACCGCC
>NW_019060259.1:694703-719037 GCF_000696155.1 Zootermopsis nevadensis
TCCATATCCGCCGCCGCCGCCCCCACCAAATGAACCTCCATAGCCGCCTCCACTAAAACCTGAAATGACAGAAAAATGGCAGGTTTTCTTTTGCAGTAACCATGGAAACAGGAACGCTTAGTAGGACAATTCATAAACATTTGGTGATGGACGTGTGACCTCCTACCTAGTGGCATGAGTCGTAATGAAATTCTTTGCCTCCCATTTTGCACCATTAATTATTAAATTTAAAATTTAATAATATCATTATTTTATCCCCGCTCATTTGCATTTGGAGTTCGCAGAAAACCACTACACTCCAAAACATTTTAATTCCAAATTTTAATGTTACTTTGTGGACAAAGCAGTTTGCTCGGTAAACGACTGCATTTTTTCTATATATTAATTGTATAATTTTAAATTTAATTAAAATTGAAGTTACATTTAACCCGGTGAAACGTTGGACCAGTTCATTCCCCGACACGTACAGATTTCATGAGGATAAAATTTGAACTTTGCACTCAATGTTGAAGCATGCATTTGTTACTAATTGAAAATTACTGTATTGATAAACCCATTACAGTAAAAGCAAATCAATTCAGCTTGTAATGAAACACAAAATATTACAGTAAAAATAATGTTTATTGGAAATGGATACACATTTCAGTTTTTTTAAGTCCCAGACATAAACAAAAATAACAATTTAAGCCGTGAATTTAAACAGATCACAACGTCATATTTGTTTTCTGTTGCTAAATTATTACAGACTGCGGGAAAATAATTGGAGCATGTGTGTAATCTGTGTCATGAATAATACAAATGGATGCTGTCTGAGAACCGAGTGCTGGGGGAAGTATCTAGCCCTAAGAACAATGACGTGACAGGCGGTTGGAGAAAATTTCATTACGAACTTCATATTTTTTACTCTTTTCCTACCCCTATTTTAATGAACTAATCAAGAGTGATTACGCGGACGGGGGAATTTGATTACAAACCGTGACGCTAAGAGACCACTTAGAAGAGCTAGACATAGATGGGAGAATAATATTAAATTGATTTTAAGGAAAAGGTGTGGAAGTGTGTGGCTTAGGTTATAGGGTCACTGATGGGCCTGATGGACACAGTTGAGATAACATAAAGGCGCAGAAATTTTTGATTAGTTTGACGACTATCAGAGTTTTATTTAAAGAGGACGCTACTGAATGGAAATTTGAAATGGTGTTAAATTCCGGACGAGGGAAGGGTAAAGTCTGACCGTCGTAGAATGGAACTGTTTTAAACAGATGTCACTTGAGACATCCCTTAAGCAAGGAATACCAACTTATGATACCCTTGATAAATGGCGATCAGCTTGTGGATTCTCATAGTCAGTTGTTGTAGACAGATTGAAATATTACTTCAGTGAGTTACTTGATGTACATGCACGCAGCTGATTGATGTAGTTAAGGAACTCTGCCGGACTGTTCGACCCAGAACATACTTCACATAACAATATTTGGCAAAAGAGTATATATGATATACTTCCTGTGTATCTTATATAACATCAAGGGAAAATAAGTGCTTCAAGAAGTAGATTACTTTTTGGGAAGATGATAGTTGCTCAGATAGTTAAGATAGTCCCCGCCTTTTACGAAACCCGAAAGTTTATCACCGTCCTCACAGTCCGTCACCGGTCTCTGTTATGAGTTACATAAATTGAATTCACACCTACAAACTCCATTTACCAAAGTTTTTTATTTATTTTTGTCTTATCCTCTTAACTACACCTAGGTCTTCCGAGTGGTCTGTTCACGTCAGGATTTCCAACCACAGTTGCCGACATATTTCTCACTCCCACGCGTGCTACATACACTTCTCCCCTCATATTTTTTTATGATTTGATGACTCTATAATATTTCGTGACGTTTAGAAACTATGGAGATCCTCATTATGCATTTTTCTCCACCCTCCTGTCACTTCATTCCCCTGAGGAACAGGGACTCCCCTTAGTACCCGGTCCTGAAACACCCTTAGCATAAACGAAAATTGCGGGTTAAAAATTCATAATTTATGGTGTAAGTTAGGTGTGTTAGACATTTTTGGGTCAGTTTACAAACTTCTTTTCTTTTATTAGCCGACTATAGAACTTACAAGTGTCTGGATATTGTTCGTTTATCTCAGAACGTTCTTTTTTTTATAATTACTGGGTCACTCAAAATTAATTACTGGTCCATGATACCTATTTTGATGACAAATGGTCAAAGATTTTTTTTACATTTATTAAGTTGGAATACTACTACATTATCGCTCTTTTACAAAGGCAAGGGAAATGTTCAAGTTCAGCTAGTTTATTTTTGATACGTGGTTTATGATTTGAGAGACGTACTTGCTTTTCACAAAGCGGCTGACACGAACAGGTATTTTGTCCTTGCAACTTAACTTTCTTTGGTGGAGGTTAAAAGGGTTGAAGGTAGAGATTTACTTCTGTTGTGTTAAGTGTGACTTACCGCAGAAAACTTGGCCGAGCGTCACTGTCAGTAACAGCATCACCACGTAGAGACCCTGTGGCAAGAAAAGTAACCGTGAGTGTACAGTGGTGCTAGGTTGTGTTGACGACTTGCCTGCACCTGAGGAGAGGGAAGGCGAGAGTGGTGGGGGTTAAGTACGACAATAAGCTGTGATGTCAGGAGGTTAGGTTGGTGGTAGCACCGCTCAGGTTCTGTCGGGATATATTAACCAACAATTAGCAGCTGATCTGTTATTGGTGGGATTTCAGGATTTAAGCAACTTAAAATATATTAAGAAGAAATACACTGTATGAACAACAAAGACACTTAAATGTAAGTGGAATATGTAAAATAGCAATAACTGACAACACAGTTCTACAGAAGCTGATAATCGCACAGCTTCTCAAGAACTTTCCCGTACGTTATGGAAACCGAATATTTATTACCGTGTTCACAAAAGCCCTATGCCTGTTCTTATCCTATACCAGATGATCCCAGTCCACACCCATCCTATTTTCGTAAGATCCATCTTAGTATTATCCTCCCATCTACCCTATTTTTTCAACTGGTGTCTTCCCTACAGGCTTCTCAGCTAATTTTTTGTAATAATTTCCTTGTGAGTGCTACATCCTCTGCCCATCTCAATATCCTAGGTTTGATCATCAAAATCAGAACGACTCGCTTCGAAATTACATACACAGCAAATTAGAATATAATTTTACTGTTTCATTTCCACTACGACAATTTCTATATCCGATTTTGCGTTTCAAAGTTATTGTTCGTTTCCCAAATTCCTGCCACTTGTCCGACAACAAGACAAAAAAAACGAGAGGTATTTGACGCGTGCGGCTTGCCAGGGTCCCTGCGTCTGACCTGTGAACACCTTCCTGTCTAATCCTTGCGAGTTGCGTGCAGATACGTACCATGATGGCGCTTCGTGTTGTCTGGTCGCTTCTTCGTGTCTGAGTGCTTTTATATACGCGATGAAACTGCGTAATTCTCGGCCTTTTGGTTGACCAACAGAAAGGTGAACGTGTGGGGCGGAGAAAGCAATCTGCGATAGTAAATGAGAATAAGCAGGGGGAAGGGGGGGGGAGAAGGAACAGAGAGACAGAGGAACAATGTCTCAATGAAAAGTGAATGTATCTCCTTGGTTCTAGACCGTTGACCTGTACCCAGCAAGTGATGTTGCATCTGAGTCTCGCTTGACGAGACGATGGCCTACATCAGTTCTGCTTGACCTGTGGAACAACTTCACTTGCTTCACAGCCAATAAGCCCCATTAATTTGAAGAGCTTCTGCGCTTCCAGAAGTTGTGGGAAAAGCGACCTAACGCACTCCCAACGAGTTCCTACCTACGTCTTTTTGTTACGGTTAAAATTTGACCCGGAATTCTTATAGCTTCTCGATGTATACTTTGGCTAAGAACTCGTCTTGCCAAGTGTGTACGTGTATGCGGAGAGTGCCTCGAGAAAACTTAAAAATGAAACGGGCAAGACGATTTATTGACACGTTATGTAGGGTTATATTCGAACCGCGGTCATGAGGTTATGTTTTTCCTGTACATGAATGTATAGTAGCATCCAGTGGGCTCAACTTAAAATAAAAGAAAACTTTTAAGGAAGTTAGGCTTCCAACAAAGTTCTCTGGGAAAATAATGTGTGGAGGTACTTCAGTCATTAACTCAGCATACTCAACATGACAGCATTAAAGTGCTGTACCGTGGGTTTCTGCCCGTGAAATTGAGGCTTAGTTCAGATATCAAAAGTTGGCTACCGTTACTGGGCGACTCACTGAAATAGCAGTGAAATCGCCCCGAAAAGACATTTTTTGCCCCTGAAGATCACGTGACGAACCGAAGAACTTCAGACTCAAGGTGCAGACCGAACGAAGCATTTTTATGTTTGTGGTGTTTATCAGCCTCAGTCCTTCAGAAATCAACGTTCAAAACATTAAAATCAATGCTTCGTAAAGATGCCCAGTAACGTAAGTTACTTTTCCGGATTTCCACAGTTTTTCCAACCGTATTTTCCACAACGTTTACTGTTTTCACTTACATAATGGCCACTTTCATCAACGATAAATAATCTTGGCACCTGAAACAGCGTGAATAAACAGGTAAGCGATGCATTATCAGTTCTTTAAGGAAATCCACTGTTTTAAGTTTCCTCTTTCCGTGAATTCATAAATTCAATTTGTAACAGTAATAATTCAAAAATGTCTTCGAAATGTCAACAGAAAAAGTAAACTGAAATTTTCGGTATAATGATCGCCATATGTGCTTCGTATCTTGAAGTCTGTACTTCTAACCTCGGATGGCAGGCGAGATTTCTCTTAATTATGTGACTTAGTTCAAGAAAATGTCTAAATATTTTAAAACAGGCAAATATCACTATTTTGTTTTTTATTCTTCTGTTGTGATGAGGTGAAAGTGTATCTATGGAACAGCTACCGCTATTTAGACCCTTTGTCCAACCCCCCACCCCACCCCACCCCACATGATACATACATGCATGAATATTTAGCAGAGCTGAAAAATGAGAGGAATCGGTGCCCTTTTGTCCACTATAAGTTCCATTTTGAATGAGATTGTCTCGAATCCTGACCTCTGCAACGAAAGAGCAGGCGGCTAACCGCCTGAGCTATTGCACGACCTACGTAGTCCTAATTCACAGATTTAAAATACGATATTTTACGCAGATTTTAAAATAAAGCGCTTAAAAATAATCATATTTCCGGTAAACAAAATGCTGAGAAGGAAAAAAATGCTCTTGGCACATTCGTCCATCATCTCCCTTCAAATGTCATGGTCAACAAGTTCGAAGGATACTCAATTACGTCTTTTTTTAACCTTGAAATCTTCGTTTAAGTACGTAAAATAACTGTAAAATGTTTTGATTCGTTCTGAAGGCTCCTGGATCTCAGCGTCCCAAGATTTCATCCTCATCTCGTAAAGAAACAACAAAAACTATGGCGAGTTTTCGGGTTCTCACGGCGACATCTTTTGAAGACGACTGTCTTATCGGATGTTGCGCCGTGTTGTCTGATAGAAGTTTACCGACGTTTCAGACGTCCTTGCTGCCTCTGTCAACAGGACAGTCGTCAGCAAGCATGTCTGAAACGTCGGTAAACCACTACTAGACTACGTGGCTTAATATTCCAGAAGACGGCCAGCTTGAAATTGTGGATATGTTCTTCATGTATTCAAGCATCATTTCGGTTGGTTGGACTTCATGTGCCGATTGAAAGATATATAAGTCGCCCGTTTATCTGTTGCGTATCTAGACGTAGATTGCCAAGTATTTTTTTAATTCTCTTGTAATTTAATGTGCGTTAGAACCTTTTCGTTCTAAAGCTTTTTATAGCCGTAAATATAACTGATGAATTAATTTTATTTCAAAATGGACAACATATATATATATAAGGAACTGTAACGAGGTAATGCTTGGTGGACAGTTACACGTTACATTTAATTCTGATTTAAAATGCAGGTGCTTGTTCAGTCCGATGGTACGAATTTATTTGGGAAATTTCAGTGCTGCTGAGACCACAGTGATAAATGGTTTACAGCGCAGCGTCCATGTGAAATGCTACTCCTATTTAAACTTCATGGCTTCTGGTATTCACTCTGTGTGAATTAGGACAGTGGGCTATATTAGACTTTGAAATTAATGACTGTGTTTCCACCGGTTTCATGGATGTGGACAAACTGCTTGGCGCGTGAACGACCTTTACGAGCGGCTCGTGGTTTTTTTCAGTTTTCGTTTTATAAACATTTATTATAATATTTTTAATCAAGCGATTCACTTCTTGAGGTCAGACGTGTTTTGAATGACTAGTAAAATAAACATGATTTGAGGTTTACAGGGCGGTGAGTCCGAAGATGGCTGTCTTCTGGATTGTAGCGCCGTGTGGTCTGGTAGACGTAAACCAACGTTTCAGAGGTCCTTCCTGCCTCTATCATCAGGGCGATCATGACGTCATGGCCGCTTTCTTCCACTCGTTTTGAAATTCATCATTCGCGGGCATCCCACCTTTCGACGGTGTATAAAGCACTTCATATCAAGTAGCTACATCAGGCAGTAATCAGCAATCTCTTCATGACTAAAGGAGAACACTGTGCTGTCATCTGATAATGAATTTTCCTACCCCTGTCACATAGCTTTATTCAGGCCTAGTGGTTTACAGCAATAATATGTTTCACATATTCTGATCACAGCCCCCTTACGTCCAGAAACAGTAATAAACATCGATGGTGTATTTTTTATATGCTGCCTCATTTGAATGGAGCGGTTTGAGGTTTTCTGTTTTGATGTGACGTTCCTCTAAAGTTGGAGTTTGCAACTTAATTAGTGTCTGGTAATTTTATTAATTTCCCTCTGTACGTTTCGAGATCAAACAGATTCCATATGAAGCATAGATGTGTATTTTTTTTAATAACAGACGAATTGGTAGCTGGTTGCTCTGCTCTGATGTAGAATTAGTGATAGTTACAAACACTGCACTACTAAGTATGCTTTGTAACAGTAAACAGATAATGCCATGTATCCTACGTGTTTTGTGAACGAAATGATAAAAGGGTATTCTTCTAACACCAATGCTTTGTCAATCTAGATTACTACGCCATACTAATATAATATATTTCTAGCCATGTTTTAAATTAACGAACGCAGAAACAGGCAGACATACGAACTCATTCAGTATTTTCCAACAGTGTACTAATTAAAATTAATTAAATTTTACTAAATTAGATATACATTGTCGTATATATTACGAAATAGATTAACAATGTTCTGAAGCAAACTCGATAAGATAAAAGATAAATATGTTAATACTTATTAATCATTTGAAACACATAACACTAAAAAATTCATTTGCTATCTTGAAGAATACACAAAACTTCTCCATGACAACGATCAGTTGGTTAATTCTGTTAAAGAAAATAATCTCTGATTGTTCCGATAATAATACGGAACCAATAAATACGAAATATAAAATTTGGTCTGAAATGGGTCTTATCCAATCCACCCATCACATTAGGCTTTGTATTTTAATCTTCTGATACAAGCAAAACTAGCACTCAAGGGGTTAAAACATTTAGACGAGTTTCGACTTCACGTGGTTAATAGGCATAAGTTTCGCTTCAGTTAAAATCCTTCCATTTGCACGTGTGGTGTATGTCTGTCTGTCTGGAAATGGTAGGTTCTGAATCAATGGAGCGTCATAATATTGATGAAAATCCTGAACAAGATCAGTCATCTGTAAACCATGATTGTAGTATGTGAACAGACCTGCAGGGAATCTGCTGACGTTCTGCAGTGCAGTCAGGTCAGGTCACGTATAAGTCCCACAAACCAGTGGACCGTGTACCACCTCACGTTCAGTCCCACACATAGAATTAAACACGCCAGCATGACAGACGTTCATGATCGCCCTTGGTTGCATTTGGCTTCTAGCGGTGTTAATATAAATACATAAGACTGATGCTTTTTAATTTATGACAAACGACGCTGGATAAGAGTAGTGGAAACTGAGCCAAAGTGTGCCATGTGTGCCAATTGGGTTGGCACCAAGATCGGAGACAAGAATGTACATGTTTATAGTACTCCAGTGAGGAGTATATATTTATCAAATGAAAATATCTTTGCTAATTACATACCTCATTTGCTGCGATGTCAGTTTATAAAAGTAAAGTAAAGCTGTCCCACTATACGCCATGTAGTCGCTTGGGGGGAGTGGAGGTATAGCTCCTACTCATTCTTAACCTCGGCACTAGATGGGGGTGAGTGTTTAGCAACACGCCCCGGCCGGCTTTACCCCCGGGAAAGGACCCCGGTACCCATTGGATAGGAGGCTCTGCCCCCGTCCGGGATCGAACCCCGGTCGCCCAGTCCGTAGCCAGTCACTATACCGACTGAGCTACGCCGGCTCATGATGTCAGTTTATTGCAGATACAAATTTACTCTTGTAAAGTTACAAATTTGAAGCCCAGTTATATAATGTGATACTTCTGTGTTCCCGCTGAAAGCGTTTTCTGTAGCTCGGAAAATAAGGACGATGGAAAAATGGTGCCTGGACTACAGTTGTTTGTTTTCCAAGAGATCATAAAACACGTGCCATCGCGATGCCTCAAAAGGACACCGCATTTCAGATGTCATAGTACGAAGCGAAGCGCTGATCACTAGATCGCCATGTCCTCTTGATGAAAATGGTATTCTTGAATTAATATGAAAATAACCCATCATTTTCTGTCGAAATATGTTGACGTATTTTAACGCCGGTTACTTGTCTGAACAGAGAAATAGTCGAAGGCGGAAGTGTGGTCACCCTGATAATCAACGGTCCGTGAAGACGAGGTGAAAAGGTTGCACGAATTCTAAAAGTTGCGCAACGATCAGGACCACGGACGAATATCTTCGTCCGGTAGTCTCCGCCCCGAGGATGGAGGCGACAGATAAATTCTTCCAAAACATTGACATCCACCTACCAAAAACACACCGCGGTACAGCGAAAAGGACCACAGCTAACTCTGTCATACCACGTTTGGTCGATATCGGTCAGGTAGTTCTGGCTTTCGTACTTTCGATTAGATGAGTTAACTGAAGCTGGTGTTCTTTTTAAACGGATTTAATTTGTACTCCGTCCCCTGCCTCATCCGTGGTATGAAATGCTGATGTATTTTTTTGTAGCTTTATGGTTGTAAGCCTTAAGATTAAGAGGGGTGTGGTTTTGCCCTGTTGTTTGCTTGGAGGGGTTGAAGCCACAAAAAGTGTCAGATTTGCTTCCTTTGGCATCGATCCGTGAACGTTCTAATGTGGCCCCAGACACTCCGTACTCTGGGCTGACACGTCACTAAAAGACAAACAATAGAATGTGATAGGGAAGCTGAGTAGCGAATCTGGTCGGACCTGTTCCGGAACTTTGCTCTTCACTCCGGACAAACTCTCATTATGACACTTGCATATCAATCACATTATATTGTTTTGTGCGTAAGCCAAAGTCGACTGCTTTTTCTTCAAATCGATCCTTGATTAAATTAGGTGTTATAGACGTTTATCTTCTGGATTGTAACGCGGTGTATAGGTGGATACTGACGTTTCGGAGGAACACACTGCCTCTATCTTCAGGGCTGAAGGCATTAAACAGGTTTTGCCACCAACTTCACCCATCGTATCTCCACACACTCGCAACTCATAATAGCCCTTCTACCTTTCACTAATGTAACAGTAATCGCTGACCTGTAAAAATCCTTGTTCCTTGTAATGCAATTTCCTAAACTGCTCACTTACTTCGTCCACAGGTGACTTTATTTCCTGAGTACTTTGTTTTAAAACACTTGTAATTTACATTCTTATGTGAAAGTATTAGACCTCGTCTTACAACTATTTTGTGGGTGGCATCAACACGCGGAATTATTTTCGTTGTTTCTAAAGTTTTTTTACACATCAACCCCCGTGGAAGTGTGCATTGTGGAAATGCCCGTAACACTTTTCGTACGCAGTCACTTCTGACAAACTTCAGTGTTTCTGTTGCAAATGTTTGCGTCTGTGTGTGGAAAAAGCAATAGAAGACCTCATCTAGTCTGACATACGTATTTTGGCATAATGTTGACATGATCATGAGGCAAAAATGTGATTGATTGATTGATTGGTTGATTAATCTAGAGCCAGTTAACAGCAGATAACGCGACCATGCATGATCGATATACATTATCGATTATTCATTTATTTTATGAAGCTGAATTCATGTAGCATCGGATAAGATATGGCAGAATGATGATGATGATAAAGATATGCTAAAGAAGTGGTCGTGGTTTGTTTTAAAGTAACGCTAGAGCTGCCTGAATAATTGTCCCGTCCAATAACTGAAGAATTATAGTAACACAATATCAGAAATTTGCCTGATACCATGTTTGAGAACTGTACTGGTAGCCCAAAAACACAATGGACTTCTTCTTATCAGCTAATAAGTATTAACCCTGCAATTAATGTTTGTATAGAAATCAACTTATTCATTATTTCTAATTTATCAACGAATTATCTGAAGTACTATCACGTGTAGTCATAAATATTATTCTATAAGGCCCAAAATTTCGTAATAACATTTCTATGGCAACGATTACAAGTCTAACATTTATAAATACATGGATGTATATGTCTTACGTTCTAATCTAAATCAAGACGGAGAATAATCAAGGCCTGTAACACCACTTTATGATGTACTACAGAAGAGAACGGCCATTTTTAATTTAAAGTGCAAATAATCACTGTGGTTTCAGAAACATCCTTGAAATTTATGTCTAATAGCAGTCATCTTCAGAGGATAGCAGTATGGGTTTTAACGAGTCATATTTTAAAAACGCGTGAAGGTTAGTCATTCTTTTATTAAAAGGTACTGAAGCGTGAGTCTTACACAGGTCAGAAAGAGGTCACAACGTTTGTTATTCATTTCGATCAAGTTTTCAAGACCTCGCCGAAACACTTGTACTAACGAGCGGAGGACGAAACTCGAAAAGGTTTTCAAGAACTATGACGTCATGGCTACTTCCTTCTGCCCAGAAGGCCGAAATACGCATCAAAGTCCAATCGGCTCCTGGGACGCAGTGATGTAAACTTCATAGTGTTAAAATTCCTTTCGAACTTTTTAACATCCAGCATAAACAATTGTCAAAAAATGTCTTTGTCTGCTAGAGATTCTGCCGTATTCGAACCTCTCTGTCCGTCTGCAACTGTGACAGCCTGGTGTTGCTACTTGAATCCGCTGTCTTGTCTCCGTCGTGACCATCTTGGTTAATGTTTTTGTGGCCGCTGTAGAAGGCGTGTTTGTCTGTCTATCTGTCTATCTGTCTGTCTGTACAGTGAATTCGGTGGATGTTTGGTTACGGTGATGTCACCATTGACCCTCGTCACCGTTACGAACTGAGGCTGTAATGGACTTTCACTGTTGATGGTCACGCGCGATTTGCATGTCAGCTGCTGCTCAAAAGTAACAGGGAACTTGTTGAATCTGCCAAAGTACAAGGTTATAAAACACACTTTGCGTCAATTAGAGCCCCCCGTCCTCCCTTATTCAACAGCCATGTACAAACGTTTATTAACAGGGAAATGCAATAATATTATCTGCATTGCGTTAGGTGATAGTTTCGGGTGCGCGTTTGGACGATGTCATCACGTGGGATTCCACCTCGTATGGATTCCCCACAGCGTCATCTTGCAAAGTGCTCTTTATTGTTGACAGATTTTAACAGAAATTAAAATGTTTGAAAAATTTAATGAAAATACGTTCAGCCCCTGTAGATTTTATGCCAAAAAAGAGACGCTTTTTTGTAACTTTTGGTTCCGAACGCGGACATAGGCTGATGCCTCGAACAGGATTCAATTTCGTGATCCCAATGTCAGATAGGTACAGCACTCTAGCCCCCCCCCCTCCTTTCCGAGCGACCTTTTTTTTAATTCTTCATTTAAATATGGCCTGTTTCTTAAGCGTTCTTTGGGCGGTGCACAAAGTAGACGCACGGGTTCCTGCGTCCGCCATGTTGGTATTAAAGTTTGTAGGACATTAAAAAAGTACGAGCGGGCTAGCCTTCAAAGCCATAACGTCCATACCAAATTAAATCAAAATCCGGCCAGGACGTCCACTTAGAGATTAGTTCTACAGAAATCGAAATGCACCTCCATTAATCTCGTGAGGAAAGGGTGACGTCATTGTGTACTAATGGATGGTTTATAATGCGGTTAGCGTAAAATACATCTAGAGTGAAATTGTTACCTTCATTTTCTTTTCCTTTCCTTTCTCTTTCTGTATTCTTCCCTTCTCTCGGTTTCTTTCTGCCAGATAAAGCTACCAGAATTCCGTAGCTGTGAATGTTACATTAACCTACATACTTTAGTTACTGTTACGTTCCGTTAAGTCTGACGGTGGACTGTATACTGTATTTCTATCTGTAACAGTTCCATAGCAACGGAGTCTTGTACAACTCGGGAGAGCAAAACCCCGAATTCTCCTCATTTCGTGCGGATATTTATTTTGTTGCTGGTCGATATAGAAGCTGGAATGAGGGCGATACTTCCTGTCTGGAGTGAGTTATGGCGGGAAGAGCAGATACATTAATAATTATAATTAATAACTTGAGAAAGGTGGCAGGGACACAGTGTAAAACTGACCTGCTATAACTTTAAGGGGTCCTCGGTACAGGAAAACCGCTTCGAAAAGGGTGTGCCGATAGGCTAGAGTATTCTTGGTAGCATTTCATTATGTATGAAGACGTTTTCATTTGTGCTGCATAAAAGACTATTTAACGTCATAATATAAAGTCACTTGTCGTGGTATATCACATGGTATAATTATTTTATCAAGTATCGGCTACCACCTTTATTTTATATTCGGGAGATCCCGGGTTGAAAAATCGGCCTGAAATCCGAGTTAACACATTTTCGTGTTTTTTCTCGGACCCCTTTATTATATAATTCACTAATCATCCTTCCATGGACACAACATAACCACTGATGTTGATACAGTTTCGTTAAATAAAGGAAGACTCACAAGCTTAAAATAAGACCGAAATTATCTGTGCCCCGAGCTAGTTTCGAACATGCAATACCTCGGTTCCAGAGATTCAAGACTTTCAAGTCTCTGTGTCTCAACGATAACTATACCTTTAATTTGATTTCATCATGTAACTCCCGGTAGTGGCTGGAGGCTCAATTGCTCTGTCCCTGACAATATATTTGAGGTCTTTGAAGTGAAATTCATCTAATACCGAGGAAGACGTTCACTCTCTGAGGGCTAATTACGTCGGGAGATGTGAGAGGCGGGCGGAGAAATGGATTACACGGTTCAGTTGCATAAGTCTGTTCTGGTAAACCACAAGGAGGGAAGAATGTGGCCATAACTGTGCAATAGCACAAAGAAACTGAGTCGCCACCCATTCACAATTCAATTCTTTAAAATCCGAGTGGTAAACATATGTACCATCTGATTTAACAGCCAACAACTGTTTCCTTTGTATTTATGTGTTACGTATGATTCTCAGTGTATTTCCTTAAACAGCGTTAACAAGTTGACATTTGTAATGGTGAAGCGCTGTGTTTTCTTTACGGCATGCACTGAATTCTTAAATTACGTATAGAATAACTTCGGCCCAAAACTCCTTAACAGAAGGACGAGCGGGCATTGCCTGGGGACCTTCTAACTATAAGATGCTCTTTCCCCCCCCCTGAAATCGAAGTGTCTCTCACTTCTCCCCCCCCCACACCAATTTCCTCTTTCTCTCTCTCTCTCTCTTTCGGCCCCAAAAAAAAGCCCCCAAACAACATCAAATTTTCATCAGGCACCTTTCCTTCACAAAACCTTCTGTTACTAGGACGAATGGGCACTGCCTGGGAACCTTCCTAAATCTGATATAATTATGCCCCCCCCCCGTTAAATATAATATCAATCGCTGCTTCCCTCTCTCTCTCTTCATGGGGCCACTGAGCCCCAAGTTTAGCTTACGTTGTTGGATTACGTTGGGACGATTAAAGTACATGAGGGTTGTACAACAGTCGGTCACAAGTAGCGCTTTGTTCTCGGTTTTCATAATCGTACGCATTTCTAACAAAGCTTCTCACGCAAGCTTGGGTGTGTGCGAAGTCCCACAACTGGGTTCGCATTTATTGTCCCTAACCCAGTAAAGTTTCAGGCAACCATCCACGTCGTCTCTCAGCTATTGTCTAAAACTACCTGAAACTCTTGCTATTCAACCTGGTTCTCCATCGGCCCAGAAACTTTTCCTTTCTTTAATGAACTTCTATTACCGTATTCAGATATTCCTTAATTACTCCGTACCTTTAGTTGCACGTAAATGCGGATACCATTGTGACGTCACGACTGACCGCTGCTCTCGGCCAGGAACGCGTTCTTGCCGTCCGTGCAAGAAGTGCAGCTGATATTCCAGTGTGCCAGCTGTTTCGTCATTTCATGACCTGTCCCGCCCGGTCCCCAACTGATGTGCATGTGAGCTTGATAAACACTTGTGATAAGAAGCTATGGTACAGTGATGACATGTGTAAATTGATTAATGTTTGCACACAACAGGATACAATCTACAGGATGTTTCCGTTTTAACTGCACATATTCACGCATGTAACCACAGGATGAAGATTTCTGTCTTCTGGGTTATTCAACCAACGAAAGCCATCCACGAATTTTATAATGTTTTTATCTTCAATTCGTTTTACGCAGGGCGACCAGATTTCGATTCACAACAGGGACGAGATGTTTGTGCTTTCATAGTTGAACCAGCAACTGCGAAACCGTGGCCAGATTCTGCTAGCAAAATGTGTGATATTAGGACGGAAGGGAGCATGACGAACCATCAATGACGAAACAGATGGGATGAGTTTGAAATATGTCGCACAATAAAAACGCGGACAACACAACCACTCTCTGTCACGGACGTGGAGAGTACATAATGGATTCTGATTTTGATTGGTTCATTTAATCTGACGTTGCTTAATTTAGGAATAATGAGTGCAGAGTTCCAGGCGCGTTCTGTTACTCCAACTAAATATTTCAAGGTATTACATGTAATGTGAAGTACAAAACTACGCTGGAACTAAATACTTTTTTTTCCTTTTGAAATGTATTTGCGATGACAGCTGTAATTAGATTGGATCATTTGACACAGCACATAAACTGATAATGGGATGTTATCCCTTTGAAGCCCGAATCTAGCCTAAATAATTCAATAATTCAGTCCGTACCGCGAAGAAAACACCACACTTCACCATTACAAATATCAACTGGTTAACGCTGTTCAAGGAAGTGATCGCTGTTTATTATGAGAATCACACTAAGCCCACAGACACACTGCGTAGGCATCTAAATAATATTTAAAGATTCAGACCGCACCGCAAAGAAAACACTACACTTCACCGTTGCAAAGATCAACTGGTTAACGCTGTTTAACGAAATGATCGCTGTTTCCAGTTAGAATCGTACGAAACCCATGAGCACGGCTGTTACAGTCTACAGCTGAGTTTGACCATCAGTTCTGGTTTGTCCCAAAACCCGAATTGACAAACCCTGACTTTACGTAATGATAGTTTCGCAACAGTTGCATGCACTGTTCAATTAAAACAATTATTTTTCTCTCCTACTCGAGACTATTCATGCGAGACAGGTAAATACTCAGCTGTTGAACAAACCGTGCTCTGGGCATTGTTTTTTTTTTAATGTTGAAATAGGATTTAATATCTCCTGTGCCCAATTCGAAATTCAGCCTCACACCGCCAGACTTTGAACTAAAATTGGGTAGTAACAAATATATACAGCTGATAGGTACGTATTTTTATTTATTTCATAAAAAAATTAAACTGGATTAAACTTTTAACACGTTTTAACGTATTTTAAATTGCTTACATAATACCACATATTGTCACATATTAGCAGTATCTTCGTAGTTCTTACGACAGCAATAATTATTGTACGCTTTTCGTTTGTTTAATTTTTTTTACGTTTTTTTTAGATTATATCTCAGAGAAGCCTGAATATGATCGTACAATTAATCAAAACATGTGAATACATTTTATGTATATTACTATTATAATTGTGTGTTAAAACAAAAATTGTTATTGTGTGCGACTGAAAATGTATATCGTTTATTTTCGCAGATAACCCCACAGCATGATGTTATAATGTAAATTTAATTTAACATGTGCTGAAGTTGCTTTTAAATATCTCCTGTTATCTGTTCGAAACGCTGCATTACATGGCCCTGTCACAGTCAGAGGGAAATTCGCTGTCAGCTGTCGGTTGTCATAGTTCGATCTCCATAGAATTGTAATGTGAGCCGAAGAGCTGTCAACAATATGACGACCTTGAGCTAGAAGATTGTCGGGATTCTCTTTGTCATTGGTCTGTGACAGATTTGTGGCACACCTGGACTATCCAATGGCAACAGGGAATTCTTTCGCGAGGGTAAAGCAGACCGGAACGTCAAAATGACCACTCGCCTGCATCATATTCCCAGTAATAGTATTCGTGCTTCGTTCTCTTTACACGCCATCTTGACATACGTAAGAACTCGATAATGGATAAACGGATTTGAATTAAATTTGACACTCAGGATTTTTCCTAAATTTATTGATACGTTTCAATTTCTATCAAAAATCGGACAAAAATACACGAAAACCTACGAGTGGTTTTTTTTTTGTTCCGAAGTGGAACAGTGGGGAATCCCCAGCCAGAAAAATTCCCCGGACTTTCACAAAGGTCACAAGGGTCAATTACTTGAGGGTTCGCCAAGGTATTATGCTCTGCTTACATTTTATAACTTGTTCAGTTAGAACTTTAGTTTCTATATCAGCATGATGACAATAATTAATTCATATTGTTGGTTTTTGTTCTTTGAAGTTGCATTTGCCTGTCCAGCCGTCCATCTCTGAAAATGGATTACAGGATTATTTAACAGTCCTTTCTCAATTAAGTAGGTCATATGACAGGACATTGAATTTTAAGAAGCACGCGTGTCGTAACCTGTTAAATTAGATTCCTGGAGTGAGTAAGTAAAAACTTTAAAGGCCTCAGTCAGAGTAACTGGTCCTCGAAGCGAGATTCGATCCAAGGCCCTTTCAGAATATGCAATGTATGTGAAAGAGTCTGTGTGTATCTGTAGATCATGTGAAAACTGAGAACAAGACCTTGCGATGCGCTACAGAGACTGCTGTTTACGATGGGTAATGTAATTGTTCCAAACAAAGTTTCCATCCCATTAGCGAACTGCTAGACCAGATCGAAGTAGCACGCCGTCAGAAAGTAAGCCAGCCATCGCTTGCTGCAACACATCCTTCGCATTATTTTGTGAAAGGGATAATAGATGTATTATTACAGCATTCGAAGTTCGTTCAACTAGGAAGTCCTGGCTACGTTAACAGAGCATTTCTGCTGCTATGAATAAAATGAGTATCTATTTAACACTTTGAAGCCGAAAATTGATTTAATATTATTTGCAAATATTCAGTCCGTACCGCAAAGAAAACACAACACTTCACCATTACGAAGATTAAATGGTTAACGCTGTTTAAGGAAATAATCGCTGTTTATAGTGAGAATCATAGATTGAATTTTGTATTAGAGAAAGCTGAGGCTATTAATTTGGTGGTTTAGTACATAATTTATAAGTTCCTACTGAGGGGAGGGGGGGTAAATTATGAGAATCATAGTTCGTCTGAATAATATTTAAGAATTCAGTCCGTACCGCGAAGAAAACACAACGCCTCACCATTACAAATGTCAACTGGTTAACGCTGTTTAAGGATATAATCGCTGTTTATACTGAGAATCATACGAAACACGTAAATACACTCTATGGAGAAAATGCAGTAATGGATTATTATTAAAGACTGTGGTACATATAGTTACCGCTGGACTTAAAACATACTAAGTACTAGGCCAAAACCTTCTATCGACTGCGTACACTAGTCTTAAATTATGCATTTTTTCTTCTGCTCTACAGTATGTACCACATTTTGTTTCGCATCCCGTCTAATTTTAAATTAATGCACTTATGCTGTCAGTATCGGGCAACATGGCGGACACCCGCAGCGTGGCGTTGATGGATACGATGTCTCTTAAGGTTGCAGCTTCTAAAGTTTGTGGAAAAATCAGGGAAGCGGACAGTCACTGAAATAAATCATCTACTTTGATGATACATGAATGTCTTGGAAATTATTTTGGATGTATTCGATTTTACATTCTGCTACCTTTTTGTGGAGTCGTCACAAAAATCTAGAAGTAGATGTGAATATTTAATAAGGCAAGTATCTTAACCGGTCAGAACCACAATTTCCACCACGTCGTCCATCTGTCGCCAACAAAGACGAACACCTGATGACCTAGTGGCGGTTCCGATGTAATAACACTGCCTGGGAAGTAGGTCGACAACCAGCAGCTGTGACCGCAGTGGAATGGGAGTCAGGAACCGCATTTTGGCACTCGACACGAGGAATAACGTGGTCACGCCCCCACGAGACTCCGGTCCAACCGGGTGTCCAATAAAAATGTTAACTTGCGGTTATTAATTAATCCAACACCGAACTGAAAGAACAGTAGACATCGACAGCACAAAATATGCGCCACTATTTTGTCTTTTACTCCTTTCTAGCTTTGATTGTAACAAAAAGTCGCATATTTTTCTTTAAAATACAATTTATTCGTATTGAATTAAAATCACTACTGGCCCAACTGTGTTATGGAGAAATGTGTCACAAAATGTCCTTTAAATCTGCAAATGTGTAGTTGTGTAATAACTTTGCCGCTGATTTATTTTCATCACGTGGTTTTATGGTTATGGTTGCGTCAGAGGTGCTGACCCAGGGCGCCAAGTAATAAACAGTGGTAAGCATCATTAATTTTCGTGTAGTCTAAACCTAGGAATCGCGAATCGCTTCCCTGCGGGCACGTTGGTGTTTTCTAAAGCCGAAGCTCGTCTAAATAATATTTAATAATTTAGTCCGTACCGCGAAGAAAACACAACTCTTCACCATTGCAATGATCAACTGGTTAACGCTGTTTAAGGGAATAATCGCTGTTTACAGCTAAAATTCACACGAAACCAATAAATACAAAATGCAGAGTTGCTGATTCTTAAAGCAGGTGGTACGTATAGTTACCACGGTTGCGTAAAAGCGTATGGTGCCAGTTTTGAATTGAACTGTCATCCTAGTCTCACTCACCCAAAATAAAAATTGGGCGGCTTCTGACTTAGCCTAGAACGACTCTGCTAAGTGAGAGAGAAGAAGCCATTTGCTCTCAGTTTGTAGCAAAGTCATGTTGTCCGCACGGAGCGCTGTTAAACAATATTGATGTTGCGTAGATTTTCACTCTGACACTAAGCGATTCTGTCGCAATTTCTTTTGAGCTCTGTACCAACGCTAAGGTTGGAAAGCGCTTTCGTCTGACACCATATCGACTGCAGAGGTCAGATATTCGTAATAGGTACATGTGACGTAATCATTTGCAGAGTTGCTCCGATATTTCCAGAGGAAACAGTTGTTATGAACCCTCGTTCCGGGTTCATTACCCGATAGCTGTAAAGGGGTAATACGTTTTGTGCGAATGGTGTTGTAACACCGAGTAATTTGCATTTTGGAATCAAAATGATAATTACGTAAAGGAAACACGGTTCTAGGTTTTCCCCCCTTTTTTTCCTTCTTCTTCTTAAGAGGAGAACGACCTTGGCTTCATTTCGATGCAGTCTTAACAAAAACATAAGACAGGTCATTGGCTGTGACTTTTGGTCACACACGTATCGGGGGGGGGAAGCCAGACTGCGTCGTGCTGCCATCTGTTGAGAGGTCTTTCAGTGTAATCTTGAGCGAGATCGACTATGCCGGTCAATGGTCGACACCTGTGTCAGTATCGATGTTGTTCTGGCTTGTGATGCCGTGTATACTCGTAGGTAGTTCCTAGCGTTTTAGAGAAACGTGTAGTTTGTGTTATCACGAACCCCGCACATTCGAGTCTACGCGACATCACAGCCCAGAAGAAAAACATCAACATTCCGTCGGAAAGTTGGCAACAATTCAGGTAAACATGGCAAGCAATTCATATTATACATAACAGATGTCGCTAGACGCCCGAAATCTTGGCTCGTCGCAGCCAATCAGAAAGAAAGAAATAATTTAGTTTTCTGCTTAAAATTGAATTTACTACATTGATTTAATCTGTTTTTATTTGCGTTATTATTGCGTTTTTTTTATAATTCAAAAAAAAATCTGATTGTTTTGATTAAATCGTCTTGTAATTGTTGGCAGCCATCGATCAGATTGACCAACAAAAAAGCGTCTAGCGATTGGTTATATTGATTCAACATAATTTTAATTTCAGTTGAGTTATTTTTACATATTCCTTTGTACTGTACTGATTAAATTTGATTGATTTGATTGAATTCTCTGATTACTGAAAGTGCAGGACGGTACGTTTTTATTCAGTCAGGTTTTGGCTTGCCCTCGGTCACATTAATTTCATGCACAGCCTCCTACCCTGTATCTCTAAGTTACTTTTCAATATTATCCTTCTCTTTTCTGAGGCCTACAAATACTAATTATGAATCAGACTTGTAAGCACTCTCTTTTTCTGCAGCCTTAAAAAGCAATTTAATTTGGCAGAAAAAGATAATTGGTTCCGAGGAAAATAAAACATTTGGTGGTTATAAATACCTTGTATTTGAGGATATTATTTAACATTACAATTTATTAGGATTTGAGACTTTCACGGCGGAGAGTAGGAAGATGGAAGTTGTCAAAATATGGCAATACGTTACAGTGAGTTATCGCAAATGGGAACGAAAAAATGGCATCTCTGTTGTACCTTGTGCCAGTTTTCTTCGCAGTACATTCAACTGTCAGAAACTTCGGGATCAGTACGACGTAAGGCGGTCCCTTGAAAGGGTATAATGTTACACGACCAACATGCTTCCTGTCCCTGCGCTTTAGAAAACCCGCCCGGCGTTTTGACTGACGCGCTGAGCGTAAAACAGACGACTTCTTATCGTGATCTTCAGGTTATGATTTCACGTTTTATTGTAAATGGTAACAAACTTTTTGGGGGAACCTGTTGTCTCCATCCTCATACATTGCAGATGGAGTGAATTGAATGTGCCAAGAGTAGTTTAATATTCCTGGAACTACGTCGCATTGCCCCATAACACACAATACGTGGATTTCTATTCTAAATACAATAAAGCAGGTAATTCCTGAGCCTAGAGGAACAAAATATTGAATTTAACTTCCTCTACTGTCACTGGAATTCGGGATACGTGATGGGAATTAAGCCGAATAGAACGCCGACAGCGTTGCCAGCGGTTATAAATACAGACGAATTTATCGGGTGCTCGTAATTATAGTGGTTCGCTAACCACAGGTTTATTCCCCACCGTCTCGAGTATCCAGGTCGACAAATCAAATAAGGCATGATGGGTAATCAGTGTCGGATATCAGACTCTGCTGTTGCTGCAGATAACTGTGGACGAACGTGAATATTTCGATTTGCTGGAACTAATTCCGTGGATGTCCGTAGCTAAACGAAGTTATTCTTTCACGCTTCCAGTTTCTTGAACGAAAGCCTTCGGGCATACGTGGTCAAAGGCATGTCATACTCTGCTGTCATGGGTTCGAATCCATCTCCAGACGCGGATATTTGAGTTCTTTATGCTTTGTAATCTAATGGCAACGACCTTAATGTCTCATCCATACAATCAAACCGCGTGACAGAATATTTCTTCCTTGGCTGTTCTTTTTTGAACCAGAAGAGACTAAATCCGTGAAAGAGGAAGGAGAATAAGAAATATACAAAGAATGGACCGAGTAGAACAGGAATCAGAAGTCAAAAAAATACAATAACAATAATAACCATATTACGATACTGAAAAATCTAGATGTAGATGAGAAATTAATTTTGTGAGACGGGATTTCACTAGTATGAGAAAATGCACGCAGAATTCCATTTTAATATCAGTAAACAGGTAAGGGTGAAAGTGTGGGGGGAAAAATGGTAAGAATATTTACCAGAGCCAGTTGACACATGTGGATACAATCACGATACTGCAGCATCGAACCGACAGATTATAATAGACAGAGTGACGTCGTGTATAAAAGTCATGGATAAGGGATAAGTTTACTGATTTACGTTTCCATGAAAACTGATAGAATTTTTTTAAGGAGGAAACTAAAAAAATATATAACCGAAAATACAAAGGCCTACTGACAGAAACACGGCTTTGTGGAAGATACCGGTGACAGCCGACAATTGGTGGTGCAACTCGAAGGACATTCCAGCTTGGAACTGCATAAGACAGTCATTTTGCGGGGGGAAACACGTGTCTAGAGGTAAAGCTTAACGTAACATTTCCTTGATTCCAAATGTATATTTCCCACAAGTCACAATGTCCTGGGTACGAGAGACAAAGTTTGGACCAAGCCCATGGATGCATAACTTGTTACATGGCGCTAAATCAATAAATCAGTTTGTTGAGATTTTATATTCTCACGGCGGTGATTATGAAGATGGCTATCTTCTGGGTTGTAGCGACCTGTAGTCTGGTAAAAGTTTTCCGATGTTTCGGAGGTATTTTCTGCCTCCATCATCAGAGCGAAGACTCATTGCACCAATACTTTACTTGCGGACCAATGGAGATACATATGATAATTAATAATAATAACAGTAATGATAATACGAAGAAGTAATTTGTGTAGTTGACTGATATAAAAGTTATATTTGATTGAGACTCCACTGTACCTTTGCGCGTCGCTCTGAGTTCTCGTCGCCGTGTCTGGAGAACTTCTTCTTCCATTCAGTGAATGTGCATGTCATATTTGCGTCTGTCACAGCTGCTGACAGCCCGTCGGCCTAAGTTACAGGCTGCCAACTTCTGTCCTCCGGCAGAACACTCCATACATCAAGAGGCATGCACTGAGTACAGATTTTGAAATGAAGTCCTGCTTAAAATTGGAGTGTTGTGTCTCGTTGTCAAAATTCCATACATGGACAGGTGGCGTTGTGATGATACACCCCAGAAAACTTCAACTTGTCTTGTTCAGCCCGAGGTTAAGACCTGGCAGAACTTTACCGCAGGGAATTTTATACACTGATACTTTTAACGGCGCTCTGAAATTTTAGAGAATTTAATTTTCATCTGTGCATGTTTACTGTAGTCCAGTGTTTTATGTAAACTCATTTGCATCCTATATAATTGGCATTTACTTTAAATATTTTTTCCCTGTGGTAGTGTTTAATGAACGTGCTGGAACTAAAGTGATTATTCACAACCCCGTTCATTGATAACACAAACACAAAACCTATAATCTTAATTTAAATATACCACTAGGCCCAATTTGAACTTATCAAGGACAAACATGGCTGTCTTCTGGGTTGTAGTTTACTGACGTTTCGAAGGTTTTTTCTGCTTCCATCATCAGGACAGTAATGTTCTTTGAAACTACGGTAAATTTCTCTCAGACTACAAGACGCAATAGCCAGACGACAGAACCTGAAATCTTACTTTTCAAGGAAGACCCTAGGCCACATTCACCTGAAACTGACACCCAAAGAACAGACGCTTTGACTCTTTCGTAACCACTGACAGCTGTAAGTGTGGGTTAAGAAAAGTCAGAAATTGATGTGTGTATGTACTCGGGTGTGACTTAAGGACTTAAGAACTGACTGACTCTTAATCTCATACCAGTGGTCGTGGCGATGTACTCCCATAAAATATTAGCGCGTTATGACCCGTAAAATTTGACGGTAACGTGCATTTTTGTGTTGAACAGCAATACAATTTATTGCAGCATTGTCTCTGCAAATCGCATCGAAAGGGTAACATTTATAAAATGTATTTATGAATTAAATTAAATGTGAAAATGTCTTCACGACGACCGAAAATAGAATCATGCCAAACTTAGCAACACAAAACTGACCATCCGAGATCAGACTCCACCATAGGCACCGCACAAACCGTCAGAATTTGATTTTTTTCCCCGCATCCCAAAAAAGGCGTACTCATATAGTCAAGCGTGACGGGTATTGGCCATTATATATGAGTAGATTACCTGTCTTTCGTTGCTCGTAACCTGGACGTTCGAACAGTGGGTATTTTTTTGTGCGGCTATTAGTGTATATACCGCTGTCTGTTATCATATAAAGCGTTGCGTGACTGGATTTCCTTATAGGTCGGCCAACCAGAGTCTCGGAAGCGTAGTATCTCTATGGTTGGACATCAAGACAAATGTGTTAATAAGTAGTCCAAAACCGAAGTATGAGTTTTCATTATTTTTCTGGATGGTTTTGGCAATGGTGTAATTCAGTCTGAATTGTTGGGGGGGGGGGGGGGG
>NW_019060259.1:739128-758065 GCF_000696155.1 Zootermopsis nevadensis
GATGGATGAATTTAATACCTGAGATAAGTGTATGGGTTTTTATACGCGCAGTCTGGAAACTTTCCGATCGCACCTCGTATGTGTCAAGTGGTGACCTCGGCTGCTATCAGCACATGGTCATCTTCTTAGTGGCACGAAGGACTTAACCTTAAGAACCACAGTGATCTGGGGTGATCAGCATTCAGTGTTTGTTGGTAAACCTGAAAGAAAGAGATCGCTGGGGACGATAATATTAAAATGGTTGTCTAATTAATACGGTGTTATGATACGGGTTGGATTAAACCAGCTGTGGATAGCGTCCAGTTTTTGTGAAGACAAGGAACTTATTTGTTACACATAAATGACGCCATTTTATTAGTGCGCCTGGATGTCCCCTACTGACTACACTGCATACAGCAGTGTCGGAGAAGTTGCCGCCTCATCACGGCGAACTGACGTCACCGAAATACAGCTTTATACTAAATTCGCCTTACAGATTGTGAAGTTAAAAAGTCACGGTACAAGAAATATTTTTAAAACGTTGCTACTTTGTCTCCCGACTGACCCAGATTTAATCACAGTCCTAAATCATTACTCCATGGAACAGTTCCCTTCTTGATAACCTAATAGACGTCATCTATTCATGAAATTACTTTCCTTTTATGGAACCACCGCCACGTGTACTAAATGTCCCGCCCATTGCATCCGCTTTGATTTAATTACCCTAACTAGATATAGAGTACATTTCTGAACTGCATGATAGCAAGAATTTCTGGAATAAAATCTGTCCTTCTTAATTTCTTTGTGAAGAGAATTTTGATATGTTATTGTCGTCACAGAATAACTTCCCTCTGCAGCTTTTCCGAATGACTTACAGCCGTGTTTTCATCATAACTTCGTCTTTCATTCTGGTGACGAGACATGAAAGTACATGTCCTTTTTTTTCCCTTCGGATTTACTTGCAGAATCGAGGCCAAAGTACTCAGCCTGCAGTAATGTCTCGCTGTTCACCTGTTTTACAGACCTGACACCCTTCCATTGTCCGTAGGTTTCAATGTTATAATAAGACTCTCTTTGAAGCCCATTATTCGTTCAACAAAAGGCCCCAAGAAGTAACCTCTCTCTCGGCTCCTGGTTAGCCGGCCCTATTTCAGAACTACCTGTAGGTCTGAAACACGGTTACCTGTGCAGTTGATATCTAAATCGGTACGATATCGAAAAGAAAATCATTTAATATCAATGTGAATCAGCGTATCGAGGTTCCAGATACAGAATTATTATTTTTTAGATATCAGATTATCACGGCTGCGAGTATGAAGTCTATTTTCTGTCTTCTGGGTTATTGCGCTGTGTAGTCTGGTAGAAGTTTATCTGTGATAATTAATAGAATCTTCTCAGGCTATCGGCCGTGTTGGTTTCAGATCGACGTTTTAGGAACCAGCTTCGTTCCCATCACGTGGACTTGGTGTCTGTAAGAAATTAACATTAAGGAAGTGAGATACTGAATACAACAAATCTGATATTTTGGAAGATACGTGTACTCCACTGAAGTAAATTTGTCGCTTCTTGTTAAGTGGTTGAATAACACCTTACGTGGCAGAACCCTTCTTGAAAAGCTAATAGTGACTCAGCTGGACAAGAAATTCCCCACATTTTATGGAACCCCAATATTCATTATCGTCTTTGGGAGAGTCTGATCGGAACTGCGAATTTCTGAGGTGGGAAGTGACCGTGAGAATCGTGTTCAGGCAAAGTGTTTCCCAGGAACTTGACAAAGAGGTAAAAGGTGGTAATTGCAGTGACAATGGCTTTAATAGAATGTTACATCTGTAACGCGACAAATTGAACAAAGCTACTCGGGGGAGGGGGGATTTCTGCAGTTCTTCCTGAGATCTGGTGGGATAAAAGACGACACAGAAGTGACGCTAGCAATTTTAGGTATAGAAAGGACAAACAGATTTAACACGGGGAAAGAGAAACAAATATAAGTGTACATTTTCACAAACATTTCTCTAAAACCTAATCTTTGTAAACTTTTCTTACCGCTGTCTTCGCCCTAGTCTTCACAAGCGATTTCTTTCTGTTAACTTAACTGAGATTCATCTCCGATTACATTTTGTTAAATTCAGTCCCTCTAAATCCCAATGGCAGTAACTAAGTAACAATGTATGTGGAGTTGAAGACTCAGCTTCAGGCTTCGGCCATTTTATTCCTGTACCTTTTTCTTCGCCACGGTGGTCTAGCGGTTAGAACGCTGGCCTTGTAATCCTGGGGTCTTGGGTTCGATTCCCGGCGGTGCCCAAATTTATAACTTGTGTTGGGCAAGGCCGTGCTCTAGGCAACACGGAGTTTTCCTCCGGGGGCTTCCCCGGTTTCTCCGTGGCATCCCAACAATTACTCCATTCACACACAGAAGAAGGCAATGGCAAACCACTTCTGGATCATCTGCCAAGAACGTATATGAACAGGTCCCAGTCCGAGAAAAAGATGGAAGGATCCTGTTCATATGGACCTGTCGTCAGACAGAACACTAAATAAATAAACCTTTTTCTTGGGGATTCTGAATTGGGTTGGGTGTTAGAGTCAGTGAGATGAAATTTCTGCCTCTGTCGGGGATCGATCGCTGGTATTTCAGTCCCGTAGCGAGTCACTATACTTTGTGATACACACAAGTAAAGCAAAATATCGCCACATATTTTGAACTGACAGACATTTTAAGAATTTTATTTTGAATAATACTTTTTATCGCTGTCAGTAATAAAATATTGAGCCTGTCCACTTCTTCGGAGCACTTATTAAAAGGCTTGCATTGTTATTTTCGTCTTTCGCCTGAAATACCCAGGCCTGAATGAATATTTTCTTCGTTTGTTCATCTATTTCTACATCATCATCTTAAATGACGGATTAAGATAAATGTGGGATATATATTTGCTTTTGGTTTTAGATAAGGTCTTGTTAGCGATATTACGGAGACATTAATCACCTTTCCTTCCTGATACAACTCGTTCATCATTTCCTTGATTAAATGATTTATGCCTTACACTTTCCTGCGTCCATTGTAAGTCACTATCGTGACCAAAATGGATGCCAGAATGTGGTCTTTGGGTTGTAATACTCGCAGTAATGCAGGTGGTTACGAGCGTTTCGGATGACGTTATTGTGCCCGTCTTCAAGGCAGAATTGAGTAGAACCATCCAGATGATAATATTAGTTGACCAATTTTATGGTTCCTCCTCAATGCAGGCAGTAGCGTGGCGTGACTGACGAAAACTGCGTAAATTCAAAATATACCGAGGCAAACCAGGTATCAGTAGGCTCTTTTAAGACGGCTGCGTTGACTGGAAAACTCACTGTTAACTCTTTGGAGTACAGTGGTAATTATGTGTACCAACTGCTTTAACAATCAATAACTCTGGATTTTGTATTTATGGGCTTCGTATGTTTCTCGGAGCAAACAGCGATTATTTCCTTAACCAGCGTCAACCAGCTGAGCGTTAGTAATGGTTACGTGTGGTGTTTTCTTTGCGGTACGGACTATATGTGTAAATGCCATTCGGGCTTCAGAACGTAATGGTTACCGCTCGTCGGTATGAAAGACTCTTTCTTGTTTATTGATTAGCATTTTGATATTGCTTCCTGAGCTGTGTGCACCCACATGTCCTAGCCGTGTACCGCTGTGGGCCCGTAATCACGTCACCCCGGCTGACCGGTCCAGCTACTAAACTATCAGCTGCGGGAACTTAACTCCCAGGGCGTTTCACCTGTGCATGTCAGGGGTGTCCAGAGCAGCTTGAGACCAGGAGACCTTAGGATCGAATCTGTAATTGAGGAGAAGCGAAAGCCTTCTTTCATTCCAGCATTGTTTACCTCCAAATTGGCCACGGCTTTGTTTGTAATCGTCCTTAATCATTCTTGATTAAAAATCATTCGATAGTATGTATCTTGCAACTATGATGAAGATTCTTTATATAAATTACGTGATATTATTTAGTATCTCATTCATATGGAATCATTGTCTGTAATAATATCAGCAGCAGATATATCATCACTGAAGTAATTATATGTCCCACTTGCTTTAACATCCTCTGCCTTATGTGTTCCATGCGATTTTTAGTATAAACAGCGTTTATTTTCTTAACCCTAAGCAGCTGATTTTTGTAATGGTGAAGCATAAACTTTCCTTTGAGGTACAAATTGAATTTTAAAATATTATTTTGATGAGATACGCCATCAGAGTGTTGATATCTGTGTGGCCTGTTTAAAAATATAGGTTGTCCAAAAAAAATCATGTGTGTATACATATTTTCGGGGCAGACTGTATCGGGCCTACATTAAGCAAAGTTGTTGGAGTGTTAAAAATCTTGTGAGAGCCCAGGATTATGATTTTGTTGTTGGTGCCCGCCTTAAGGTAGAAGAAGCAATGCCACAAAGGAAAACCTTGGCTCGAAATGCCTGGTATTCTCAATCGCAGACAAACAGAAGAACTTGTATGTTCTGAAACAAACGCTCTGCTGCGAGTCGATCGTTATAGTATTTTTACGATAAATTTTTATTGACTTTCCCTCCTGAGTGTGGTTATCTCGCCCTAGATTAATATGAATGGGGCTCTTTCATGGGGATTTTCCCCTCACTCGTCATTCTGAAAGCAACTAGCATCGGACCTGGATATTAGCCAACAGCATTTCCGCTCGGAAAGGTTTTTTCCTCTGCATGATCAGGTGAGTGATATTTTTTTCCTGTGGGGTTTGTGACCCTGTGATCGCTTGTAGATATCCTCAAAAATAAAATCGAATTCAAATTGTTATCCGGAGTAAAATATGGAATGATGTTGAGCGTCTTTTATTTCGCAGTTGGGTGTAAAGAAATAATAGCGTATTATGGAACGGTTATTTTGTTAATTCTGAGACAGAAGTACGAAATCATGGGGGAAAAGGAACTCGATTAAATTCCAGATGCGTTTAATTACTGGATGAGGTCTGATATATCAAGGTTATATCCCGGAGATGGTGGCGGGGTGTTCTGAATAGAGACAAGGAATCCAAACTATGTCTGCAGTCTTTTATTAATATTTCCATAAATAATAATAGAAGCAAGAAATTCTTGTTATTTTTTTGTGTTTGTTTTGAATATTCTTTGAGGCGGATATAACAGGACCTTTGTGATCATACGCACGAAATGCAAAAGTGAAACATTTGCTTGAGCGACACGTTAAATGTTATATATGATAGTGTTTACTTTTAACTACCAGTGCTAGTTGTTATGGAAACAAGAAGCGCTTGTAGAAACAAGTTCCACGGAGGAAGGGAGAGCGGATGAAGAAAGACCACACGCATAACACTCCAGCTGGTCGTGGATTGGTCCGTCGAGAGGCCGCCAATGCCTGGTGCCAGCCCATTCATAAATAGCTAGCTGCTCGCACGGGTCAAGCGAGACAGCGGAGTAAAGAATGTACAAGAGAGAAGGAAAGGTGGAGAAGAAGGACACGAGAGAGAAGAAAAAATAAAGTTGGTTTCGCAATGCAGTAGAAGGGAGAGAGAGAGAGGTGCTTTCTCAGACAAGATGGCTCTGGGTCTACTGCACGCGCTGAGCTAGACGTAGCTGGACCGCGCTGGAGTCAACAGGTGTTCTGTGTGTGAATGTGAAGTGTTTGTGATGGACAGTGTCGGTGTTGTGTGTTAGCATGGAGGTCGGTTCCTGTTGTGTACTGAGGCCAAATACGACGGCGAGCTTGGATGATGATCAGATAGTTCCTGATCATCCTGGTGATTGTTCGAGCGGTGGCTGGGTCTCATCGGGACAAAGCTACATAGACACTTGGCTGCAAATGCAGGTACGCCACCCGAAGGACCCGCACTAGTTGTGTGTCCATGTTGTCTTCTTGTTTGGTTGTGCACAAATCACGCGCGCTTATGTGGTCGACCTCTGAAACTGTATTTCAGCTGAAGTGCAATAGTTAAAAACTGTAGTCTTGTCCTTCGTTGAACAAGTTCGGCGTAGAAATATCTCCTTTGATGTAGGACAGAAAATTACTTTAGGATGGACATCAGGAATTTCATTATTTGCGCTAGGGAGATAAATCAAGAACCATGAGATGGGCGGGACATGTAGCGTGCACTGGACAAACTAGAAATGCATGAACCTGACGGGAAGAGACGTAGATGGGAGGATAATATTAAAGTAGTCGGGTGTGACTGAATGTATGTGGTTGGTTCTATAAATTTCTTGAGTGACTGAACTACTGTCAGAATCTCAAGAGAAGATATCTCCACCATCCCAAAATCCTTCACGTTTTATTCATGGTCATTACGCTGTGTGTATAGATCTAAAATCATAGTCGTTCCCACATCAATCGATTAATCGGGTAATAAATCGACTGCTAAACCATGGCTTACTCAAAAATAATTTCTTACGTGTGGTAAAGAAGGTGTTTAAGATTACCTCAAAGAAGGCGTATGAGGGCGTGGAGGTAAAACGGCACTAAACTGTTGTCGGCTTCAGTGTCAGCATCTGCTGGCGTTGAAATTTCCTCTTTTTTATTGTAAGATAACCTGACATAAGAATTTAATTCCTTTAGTAATTTTTAGGTTAGGTTGTCAGTCAAACAGTATTAGCGTTTCAATAGTTTGCAGTACTGTTCCGTATTCGAGGGGCCTTTGGCTAAGAATTTCGGTCCCAAGGACATTGATCAAGGTTTTGCGTGGTACTACTCCGACTCTACAGACGGATCTTACGATAGCGCCTTAATACAGATCTCGACCGCTGATATTTACGCCCTCGTCAGTGTCTCATTCACAGATAGTCTTCAGGTGTTACGCCACGTAACATGCAGTTCAAATCAGACGCAACAGAGCGCTGCACTGTCGTAGCGAACACTCGAAAAAAATGTTTCCTTGGTTACGTTGAGTACACATAAATACGTGTGTATTGACAGTTCTGATTCATCGAAATGTTTCCGAACACTCAGTTATTCAAAAGCCTGGTTACGTAAAATATTTATCCTCAAGGAAAATAATGGTAATAGTAGTATTAATAATAATAATTATAATAAATGTGGAAAGTAAAGACAAAATTATTTCCAATAATTATAAGAGCAACTGGAACTGTCTCCAAGTCACTCAAAAAATATTCGGCCAACATCCCGGGCGAACACGACATCAGGGAACTTCATAAAACCGTCATTCTAAGAACATCGTACATCATTCGAAAGCCGCTCATGTAAAATATATAATTCCTCACTCGAAATCTGTTTAATGCATGTAACACGTATTACAAAAAAAATGTATTTCAGAAATAGCTGCTGCACTATGTACCTTAGGGGCAAGGTTTATCTCGGGTACGTAGAATTAAATACCCTATAAAGTGGTAAATAAATGGGATAATAATAATAATAATAATAATAATAATTCAACAGCCAGATAAGGCCAATAACAGCTAAGCACTAAACAACAGTACAGGATAAAATATAATATAATAATTATATTCATTTCAATAATAATAAAAGTAAAACATTACAAATACAAAAACAAATAAATGAAACTAAATATATAAATGTATCATATTATTAATAATAATAATATACCGACGGTACGTGCCCAAGTATATTAATACAGCAATATCTCGGCAACCGCGGGGTTACGTTAAATCTGCGTTTGGTAAGGGTTTGGTATAATTACAGCTTCACGTATGTGTTTGTGCGTTGTAAGCAAAGAATTGACAGCGAAAACCGTAATTTCTTCAACGACTGGATAGTCAGTCACGAGCCAGACGCAAAAGAATTAGCACATCCACCGCTTAATGGTGTGATTCCCCGAACGTTCGGCGTTATTTTAGAAATAACTGTTGCATAAACATTTTGGAGCACTAATAATATATAAAAATATTTACTTCCGGCCGTAAACTTGTGAAAACATAACAGGAGGGAACAGGCTTAAGCGACAGGGGTGTACAGCAAGCCCCACTGTGACGATGTCTGGTATTAAATTCTGGCAACACACGCTGATATGGGCAATATGTTTCATGTATAATTAGGTGTACAGTTTGATTTTATAATAGTAAAATATTTCATCCCACGTGTTTCTATATCATCTTTGCAATCATCAGTGGTACTTTTGGAGGTTTACAGAATTTTATTTCTATCCCAAGATTCGGAGGTCTGTTTCCCCAAATTTGCGTATTAATGGTCGAAACACATGCTAAATTAAAAGCTGACAATTCTGATTGTTCCATCTTCAAATGTTTCTGGCAACAAACATGTCTCATGTAGGGAATATTTTCCATGTGCTGATGCGGTAATATATTCATGCAAGAGTCTTAGGTTAAATTTTAGGTTCTCACGGCAGCGAATATGATTATTCTTTTGCGATGTTGCGCCGTGTAGTCTGATAGAAGTTTACCTACGTATCAGAGGTGCTTACTGCCTCCATCTTCAGGACGATGAGTCATCGCAACAAACACCTCTGAAACGTCGGTAACTTGCAACATTCCATCATGCAGACATTTGAAGGTACGAGACAACAGAAACAACGAGAAGACGTTTCGCTATTAATTTAATATCCCCCCCCCCCTCACCGCCAACTCGTTTGCTGCGTTGTTTATGAAGATGTTGTGCTGGTGCTGCAATCTATATTTGTGCGAAAGAAGGAAGTGGCGGTCACTATATATGCCACTGTTCTGTCGAAAGGTACTTGAGGAAAACCACAGACTAGGCGTACAGACAATGGCAAATGGAGATTTATTTTTCACAGATTTTACTTTAGCATGCAATGAAGTCTACTCGGCCGATCAGGTCTTATCCTACGTTTCATAGACTCTCCGCCTCCATCTTCCGGGTTGGTCTTCAACTGCAAATAAGTCAGGAAGGAAACAAAGACGAAGTATTGTAATTTGATGGCATTTGTTGTATTTTTATGTGGATGCCAAACGTCGGTTTAGAATTCAAGCAAAGGAAATTGTGTACAGTTCTTTTACAGTATTGAAGAAAACTAAAACATCACACAGAAATATACAAAAATTGGTCCAGTAAATGGAAAAATAGGGTAGTGCGGGGAAAATCGGTTAAATCCTCTCGAACAGAGAGGAGAATGCCACCGATCTCAAACCTGGTTGTAGCCAATGCCGGACTGTTGTAAACGTGGTAATATACTTAGCTTACTAAGAGCGAGTCCCATCAATAGAGAAAGTAACGTTCATTATCATCATTATTGCTGGTAGCACAGCAGATCCACAAGGATCCGTCAGAAAACACTGCGAACAGGGTTGCCAACCTCGCAGTCCGGATGATCGATGCCCGCTGTCGCCGAAATCCCTAGACGGCAACTGCGACCTGAGGAGGAGGAGTGTCTATGTCCAGTCTTCGAAACCATCTGTCTAGAAAGCGTTCAACTGAAAGACCAAAATGCGGATACACCTCGGAAAATCCTGTCTGAGGTCGAAGGATCAGATTGTGTGCTTTCGGAATGGGTCAAGATCGACCCCTGGGTTACTTTGAAGAGGGGAGAAAGTTGGCAGTGGGGGTTTCGAAGCGATATCCCTGTTCCGCCTGAAGCTGGGACTAGAACGTTTTTATGAGGCGTTAAATTTAAGCCCGTTAAACACTGTGGATGCTCTAACGTAAGTTTTACGATACTTTTCATTTTCCTGGACTTTATTAATGGTCTTTTTCTTAAAATTACAACGATTTAGAAACTGGTTCTGTCTAGTGATAAGATAAGCTTTTTCGAATAAATAATTCAGATTAGGTTTTACAATGGCTGGGGGCGGAAAGAGAACCCGTTTCTGAGATTTTTGCGTTTTAAGATAACAGAAATAACAGATAAAATAAAAATGCAACTAACAAGAATGAACTTATTCGAATCCGTAATATTATTTTATTTTTATAAATTTTGTAGCTCGTCGATTTTTCTCGCCATTTGAGACCGTAGTTAATGTGTCTTCAGTGGGTCTGGGGTTGACTACAATACAGCAGAAAGATGGTGTATTGGACAAGGACAACTGTGGATAAGTGAGCGAGAGAATGTATTTAGAAACAGCCTTTACGAATGACGTGTGTTTGGGTCTTGTAGTGGTCATTAGACTTCGGAAGCAGCATTTTGCATTCCGACGAGATGGGTATCAGAGAGTAAAAGTCCGTCCAGACTGCTCGTGTTCGCTGTTCGTCTCTTGTGCCTCCGTGCGAACAACCGGAGACATGTACTCGAGCTGTTGGCTATGGTGTTGGTAGAAACGTCTCGACACGCGACAAAGGTCCACTCGACACGTGCTGAGAAGTTTCAGCAACAGAACCTCGTATTTCAACAGTTCAAGTAAATTTCCACCTTCACGATGTCGTACAACCAACGTTCGGATTTAAATCTGTCTTTCATTTCGAGTAAATTTAGTTGTAAAACTGCTCGCTTTTTTATATACAAATCAACGCTCGCAAAGTGCGTAATTAGGTGTCATAATAACTGCATTTCTTGTGCGTATATTCATGAAGCTCACATCGCAATTTGTTTATATCTGTCTTGAAAACAACACGTTTGAGGAAAATGTATGAAACGTAATATTAATCTCACTAGCGTTATCTGGATCATTCATTTGTCTTCAGTGTGTAATATGTATTAATCTGACACTACTAAGTGTGACAGTATCTTAGTATATCTTAAAGAGCGGATGTATTCGTTAAAAACACTAGTTAAAATATTTATTAAACGAAATCATTTACTTAAAAGGAGTGAACAGCTGGAGATAATTCTCATACATACACGTTTCACATATGAGCACTTACTTCTTATTATAAAGAGCAATTAGTTTGAAATGAATTAAGTTATTCTGAAATGCTTTTCACAAAATTTGATATTGCGCTGGATGGTGAGGGACAGAGCAGGCCTCCATACGCATTGGCGTGTTATCGTACTGAAGATTAATTACGCATTCCAAAGGAGACAAGCATATTAATTTACGTAACTTTTTAATTAAATTGTACGTTAATTGAACGTCTGTAAAATTAGAAATTAGCGTGATTCACTGTAAATTTTTTAATGATTCGTTCATACTGTCGTTAATTATAGAGAATGGTTCAAATTAGGTTCAGCCCTTTAAAACGCTATGGCAATTGTACGTATAGCCTGTTTTAAAAAATCAGCAACACTGCGTTTTCTATTTATGGATTTCGTATGATTCTCAGTGTGAACAGTGTTAACCATTTTATCTTTGTAATGGTGAATTGTAGTCTTTTCTTTACTGTACGGACTGAATTTTTAAATACCATTTAGATGAGTTTAGTCTTCAAAGGGCTAACATGACATAGTCATAAATACAGGAATAAACTTAAAGATGGCTGTGGTATAGCCCCAGTCTTTTGCAATTGCTGTATCTTGTCGGGAGAATTCTGGGAAATGAATTATTCAGACTTTCCACGTGGAATCGCGGTGTTGGAAATCACACTGATACAAGTTGTACACAATTTATCGAGTAATGTACATAACCCAAGTACCAGTTTCGTGTATCTGAGTGATTTTCGGAGATTCCTTATTACATATAAAAGTGTTCCCATTTGCTGCTTCAGATAGGCTCAAGTTTTACGTGGCAGGTGACAACTGCATTTCGAAATGCGATAAATATTTTCCACTGAACGTGTAATATTACTTGGTAGAATGAACAGGTAATATCCTAGGTATTTTCTCTTCTGCCTGGCATTTTCAGATTGTTCTATGGTGTATAAAAATGTCATTTAACCCTGTGAAGCCGAAGCTCGTATAAATATTATTTAAGAATTCAGTCCGTACCGCAAAGAAAACACCACACTTCACCATTACAAATATCTACTGGTTAACGCTGTTTAAGGAAATAATCGCTGTTTATTGTGAGAATCATACGAAATGAAGAGTTACTTATTGTTGAAATAGGTGGTACATATAGTTACCACTGGACTTTAAAGTGATATCTGGCTCGAAGATCTTATGGTTTTTGTAAGTGGTTTTTATCGTCACTTGACCTTTAACTCTTGCTAACATTTTTCCGTGTACCTGAAGAAGTGACCGCGTGTCCTCGTGTTGCCTGATCATGCCTTAATTTTACCGCCACGTCGAACTTCGACGTGTGTGAACCGCGCGCTAGTGCAGCCTGGAAGTTCTGTTTCCCGTAGCTCCTAGTCCTTTTCGTGGTTTATCTTACATACTTCGTCACAGATTCGTGGATATTTATCAAACTATGCGCCATGTGCATAAGACGTCAAAGAGGGCCCTTCATAAAATGCAACTATATCATCATGGAGCAGTCTCTGTCGGTCAAAGTGTCATGAACGAGTTCAAACGAACTTACCGCCGTAGCCTGTCTAGAACCACATCCTCACACCCTACGTCTAGAAGATCCGTTTTAATATTATCATGCCCTGTATGTCTTAAGTCTTCCATGTACATTCTACCTTTTAGGTCTCGATTCTTCCATGTGTGCTGCATGTCCCGCCAACCTAATCATCTTCTATTCGATCATTGGTCTTAGGTGAAGAACATAGATGATCTATGAAAATTGGCTCAAATAAATTATTATGATTAGTTGTGTGAATGCGCTGAATTTTGAGTTTTGAGTGCGTACACGCTAGGAAAAGGCACGAATGCTTATAATTCCCACATCGCCGATGACTTGAGCTAAGCTGAATGAGTATTTAATGTAATGTTTGTTGTTCTGTATTTTAAGAGCTGTTGAGAGATTTCTATAAGCCTTAATGACTGCTGAAAAATGTCATAATAATCTTGTAAAAGGCCGTCATTTTATTGTTTTATTTTATCCGTTTCTATGAATTTTATCGATAAGCTAAGTTACGAAACATGCCGTTGAGAAGGGCTATACCAGTAACCAGCTTTAAAGGGGGCAGTGATATAATCAAGTGATTTGAACTGTGAATTGTTTTTTGATAGTGACGGTACTTAGGATGCTGCATTACAGAACTGATACCAAATAATTCCTGAGATATTATGGATTTTATTCTTCTTCTGTAAGCCTAAATTAAGGCCTCAACATTTTATAGTCTTTGTGATTTAATTATGATTTAAACGTGTTTATTTTAGGCTACAGTGAGAGACCACGTGGTTCTTCTGTTACGTTTAAAATACATTTTCAAATTTCAATCGCGTGCTGCTAAAGAGAAGCCAGTCGAAACCAAATCTTTTGCCGACGGGCGGGTTCCGGGTCACTGCTGTCAAAGTGTGCCGTATTTTGCATCGTGTAACCCGTTCGTCACGCCCCCCCGTGATCAGCGTAACATCGATTGTTCAGTTGTGACTTGCCTGCGTGATTTGAAACAGCTCACAGTAGGCTCAGCGTAAAGTAGTGCATGATTCGTATTAGGGTTCCGAAGGCTTGCTGTATTCCAAACAGGGCACACACACATACAGAGACGATCAGGTGGAGGAGGATGGGAGAATGTGAAAATACGTGTAGAAATTCAATCTGGAAGCCTAAACGTTGTCTGTTGTTGGGACCAAAGCGTAGATGTGTGGCTGATTTTGAAGTGAATCTTACAGAAACATATGTTAGGGTTGGATTCATCTGGCCATAACGACCGATGTTAGGCTCTTGTGGAACACGGTAAAAACCGTGGGTTTCATAAAACGTTTGTAATTTATTGGCTAGCTGAGCGACTATTGTCGTGAATAGCCTGGTGATAACAGCAATGTCTGATTACTTTTATGTGAGATTAAGTGATAGTATAGTATTTTTGTTACTAGTATCCGCTGATAAAGATGTGGTACCTTGGTCGAAGAACGACTATCAGCAGGATGTGGTGTTAATCCGTTAAGACTTCTCACATTTCACGAGAATTTTAAGAGTTGCTGTAAAAACCCAATTGTTGCTTGTTTGAGGTCAAAGAACCACCCCACCAGACCTCGATTAAACACAGAACGATTTGTGAATAATTCAGCAGAAAAGTTCAAATTGCAGGCACTAAAGTGGTTTCCTGTGGCAATTGTCTGGAGCGACTGAGAACAATTTAGAAAAGTCTGTGGGCCGTGATTTTACCCTGGACCTGCCGAATGGCGAGTGCTCACCACTCAGCTGATAGGCTGCTTTGTAACAGTCTAATAACATAATTGTAAGAAACGTTCATAATCGACCTGCAAAGTGGAAGGGTTGCTGGCTCAATCAGTCTTAGCAGTGTTGTATGGCATATAACGTTAGAACCAGTAATGAATGTTCAGAGTTATCTTCTTTTCCTTTTTTTTCGTTTACTTCTTTGAAATTGCTTTTAAGGTATTATAAAAATGTGCCCTCAAAGTCACGAGCCGCCACTGAATCTTTTTGTTTCGCTGCAGGAGCGTGAACCACGGTTAGTGAAATGTGAAGTGAGGAGACACACGTCTGTCAATAGTGGAGCGTTTTTTTTAAGCTCGCCGCTTTGATTCGTGGCTTCGAATCGGATATACATAGTGATTTGTCGTGGTTTTCTGCAAGTCATTCTCTTAAAATGGGATTGTACACTTTTCAGGTCTCTTCCAGTCCTTTCTGATAAGCTAATAGTCGCTCAGATAGTCAGAAAATTTTTCCGCCTTTTATGTAACCTCAAGGTTTATTACTGAGTTTACGAAGGATCATTTGAATTCAGTTTACAACAGAACACAGGCTGCCCCAAAAACATGTATACAGAGCAGCAACTTTGGTGGCCGCTAGTCAGTCAGTTGCTCACTGCTGCCAACTGTGCCACTAAGCTGATGGTGGTCAATTTGAACAGCTAAACCAGATTCGCTAATTCACTATTTGCAAGTAATGACGTATGCAATGGTTTAGTTTATTATACTGTCTTTATTACTTTCATTGAATGTGTGTATGCGACTTTTTTGGGACACTCTGTATTTTTTTATATTTTCCTCCCATTCACAGTTATTATACATATCTGATCAGAAGCAGCATGACCTTCAGTTGATACAGCGTGCAACAAAGCTGTTATCCCGGAATGCAACGCATTTTATTAAGCCAGAAATGAACCCTGACATGTTTGTTGTGAGCAAGTGACAGACCTGTTGCTGAGGGGCGAAGGTGCTCGCGGGAGGGGAGGGAGGACTGTCAAATGTCACGGCCTGACCGCGTGCCTATGTGCTGACGTCACTGCTGCACCAGGGACTCCTACCTGGGCAGACCGCTGCCACCGTCAACTTTCGTTTTAACTTCTGAAAATTTTCCAGTTTTAAGATCTTTTTATTTACGGGGAGTCGAATGTGCGTCTTTGTTAAGACACAATACGTTTTGAAACAGCTGACTGATTGTAATTGATTTGGGTGTTTGTGTCGTGTTATCGGAGGTTACCTTCTCCAGAGCTACCACCAGAATTTCAACATGACCGCTTGCGTCAAGTTTGAGGTTTTTGTAAGTCTATTCAACATTAGAGAGAGGTTTGAATAAAAATTTCCTCGGATATTTTTCATCGTCTAGTAGAATAATAAAATATCCAATGCAATTTTTATTCAAATAACTCACCATCGTCACAAACTTTTAGATTTGATTAGAGAGAGGTGAATCTTACCCACGTTTGTTGTAGTAAATATGGTATGTAACTACTCGTTTGATGTTGATTTGCCCATTGTACTTAGTCACAATTAAATCACACTTAAGACTATATATAGGTCCTACTTGTGCGTGATATTAGACACGACTCAGTGTAATGATGTGTTATTTATGGGAGCTAAGTAGGTAGTTAAGACATTTGAAGACCGTGGCAAACATTTTGAATGAAATAAATGTACAGAACTTAGGCAGCCATTACCGGGCATTAATGATTCAACTCTGTTAAAAGCAAATAAAATGTATAATGTATTAAGCGACAAGATGCTTTCATGATGTGCTACAAGAAGCTTCTTACCTGTAGCCTTTCGTGACGTTTGTGGAAGAAAGAAAGAAATGATAGACGAATGAAGGGCAAGGAAATAGAAATCACCAAATAAAAGCGAAGATGAGTAAAGAAAGATGCATGAAATGAAGTGATACCCAAAAACAAAGTGGGGTCATACATTTTATTTATTGAACAATTACCCAAACGCTTCTTTAGAGTTATAAGAAGCTGCCATTTTGATTGGATGCCAATGGCCAGCACGTGGGTCTGATGTTGAGGAAAATTGATCAGACGAAAGAATGGAAAAATAAAGAGGTCAAATATTCCGCATTTTATATGGAATCTGGAGGTTCATTACCGCGTCCACTGGCCCCTGTTCTGGGTCAGATGAATCCAATCCACACCTTCCAACCCTAATTTCTGATCATCAGGTTATGAGCTGGACGACTACCGGGGTTTGATTCCCGGCAGGACAGAGTTTGTTGCCTTGCAACGTCGAGACCGACTCTAGGGCCCACCGACACCCTTAACCATCGGGTCCCGGGGTTATTTTCTCGGGGTAAAGCGACCGGAGCGTGGAGCTATGCCTACATACGTCTACATTGAGTGGTACCACCAGGTATAACTTTGCCTTTTAACTTTAACTCCCATCTACATTCAGTTCTTGCGAGTTGTCTTTTATTTTAGGCTTCTCAACTAAAAGTTTGTAGTCGAATAAAACGTTTCGGTCTTAAACAGTACTTTGTGCGAAAGACGTAATAGAAAGGAATTAAAAGAAGGCCAGAAAGCACATGAAGTGCGGTGTAATGAGTAGGGACAGAGAAACGAATAAAGATGGGAGAAGTAGCACAGTGAAGCCTAACTCTTTGTCGATTAGGGGTCGTTCTTCTTCGGTATGAGTAGAGACGTGGGAAATTTTTGTGTATACATTTTGTACTTCTGTTTAATATTCTGCAGAAGTGTGTTCGTATGGCAACGAGCTATTGTCCCATTGTGAACTGGGAAATTCCTCCTGGCTTTTTTCTTGGAAGGACCTCTCTTTTGTGTGGAATTTGGCCAACACTGACTGCCCTCTGGGGATGGATTTCTGTAACGGCTTCGTCACTTACTGTCAATTGTAATAACGTTATTTGGACTTGTGGTTGGGCCGCGTGTGACGAATTACAAGAGACTGTAATTTGTTACAGGGTGTTCGAAAATTTACGAAGCAGTTTCGTACAGGGGTACTGGTTAAGATTTCCGTCTACTGGGTTGTTGCACTGTGTAGTCTGGTCGATGTTTACCAACGTTTCAGAGGTCATACTGCCTCCATCATCAGGGCGATGAGTATGAAGATTTCCGTCTTCTGGGTTGTTGCGCTGTGTAGTCTGGTCGATGTTTACCAACGTTTCAGAGGTCATACTGCCTCCGTCATCAGAGTATGAAGATTTCTGTCTTCTGGGTTGTTGCGCTGTGTAGTCTGGTCGATGTTTACCAACGTTTCAGAGGTCATACTGCCTCCGTCATCAGGTCGATATTCATCTTCATACTCACCGCTGTGAGAACCTCAAGTCTTACGGGTACTGGTTAGATTACTAAATCCCTCCGTTCAAAGGACAGACACTCTTATGTACTTCCGATTAGTACAATTATTTAACAAAGTAGCGCTCTGATACCGGAAACAGGAGGTTCAAGGTTGAAGCCTTCTACCACACTACGACACATCAACAGACAGCCATCTCCGTACTCGACGAACACCGTGAGAACCTCAAATCCTACTTAGTTACGAAGCGAATTGACCGTGCAGTTTTTCGACAGGTCCGGTCCAATGAAGCCTTGCAGCCAATCGAATTACGACCGGGTCGTGGCAAAGTGATCCATATGACATCATCTGCGAACACGACTTTCTCTTCCAGCCCTGCTCTGTTAACTGGCGTGTGTGGTGATGAAATGAGGCCAAGTGTCATTTCATCTCTGGCCTTAACGAGAATTAACGATTCGATTGCAACGTGGGAAATAAACAGTTGGCACACCTGTCGCACCGTTTGGTTTTAAACGCTTCCTGTCCTGGAGAAATCTTGCAGTTAATTACAGAACAGAGGGCGGAAGGGGTGACGCTTTGTGTCGGAATGACATTCCTTATGTCCTCACCCATCTGAAGCCGAAACTCCTCTAAATAGCATTTAAGAATCCAGTCCGTACCGCGAAGAAAACACAACACTTCACCGTTGCAAAGATTAATTTGTTGACGCTGTTTAAGGAAATGATCGCTGTTTAGACTGAAAACCACACGAAACCTTAAATGCAACCAGTGGACAACGTTATCTGTCTACAAGTCCACACGGCTTTACAACCCGGAGGACTAACATCGAATCCTTTCATTTCTTAATCTCTCTTTCTATCCTTGTAAGAGCTTCTGGCATTTATCTCTTTTACTTGTAACATTCTCTCTTTTCGTTCTTCAGCATTTATTCCCTCCCCGTATATCCCTTGCTGTTTTGTGGTCTACTTTTGTCACTGTTATGTTTTTTCCCTTCTCCCATTCTTCTCTCCCGTCGCTCTCTTTTCCACCCAATTTTATTTCTTCTGTTTAGCTTCAATTTTATTTCGGTCTGAGTATTCTCTAACATGGCTTTCTTTCTGAATCGAAGTGTGTAACGGCGCCACGATATATGAGGGTGCATTTTGCTCAGCGTATAACACGAAAATCAAATCCTCATAATTGCCGCGGTACTATTAAAATTACGTAGACGTCCAGATGTCTGGATATTCCTTACGGTTTACCCGTGTGAATATTGTACATTATGTTATCAGTATGGAGCCTAGAGACAGATTATGTTGTGCAAATGCTATTGTGAATAAGAAGGCCCCCCCCCCCCACCAGAATATGGGTTCATTCCTTTGCTCCTTGCTTGTCAGTCTAACTTTCTCTCTAGCAAAACGCGTCTGATTTATCTGGCCCCTATACTTGATCTCAACACGCAGTTTCTGTTCCTCTGGTCTGGAACAAGAGGTTGAGAACCTCTCTGATCAATAGGGGTTTCATAACAAACACTTCAGTGGAAGCAGGTGAACACGGAGAAAGTTCACGTCACCTCGTACGTGCGCGTTGTACCGTTACAGCAGCGTCTAGAATGGGCGGCGAAGGGAGGGGGGAGGTTAGAATCCGGGACGAGC
>NW_019060259.1:758204-770656 GCF_000696155.1 Zootermopsis nevadensis
TTCCGTACGTTGTAGTTACAGCGTATTGTAGTCGTTTCTGTGCAGAGTCCTTAGAAGCACAGGGATTCGTTCCGGGTACTAACTGGTGTATCAAAATGTTTGTCATGTAACAGAAAACTGTTCGTCCACGCGTAGCCGAGGGTTTCGCGTGCAGAAGTTCATTCAGACATGTTGTAATGACGAGTAAGAAGCTGGCTGTCTTCTGGAATGTTGCGTCGTGTTTTTGGTAACAATTTACAGACACTTCAGGATATATTGACTCCATCATTAAGGTGATCATGGAGGCAGTAAACACTTGAAACGTCGGTGAACTTCTACCAGACTACACGGCGATACAACCCAGCAGACAGCCATCTTGCTGAAGTTAATCAGTTTCACTTCTTTTTGACTATTTTGTGGGATCAAATCCTCTTTTCCTCCCCTCGAGTCATTAACATACGCTGAGATACTCGCAGGACTTTTCTGATTCAATTTGACGACGCTGTTTCAACTGAACATCTTTATATAATCGAAGCTGGTAGTTGTTTATCTGGCCAGGATATTTCTTATCCTACATGGAAGCCAGTGTTTGATTTCTGCCCGCCACTGAGCTCTGTTCTGAGCCAGATTAAACCAATCTGCACCTTTACACCGTATTTCTGCAATATTCGTTTATTTATATTCTTTCCTTACATCTACGCCTGGGTCTTCCAAGTGGTCGCTTTCCTTTAGGTTCTGCATGCGTCTCACGTCCTTCTGTTGAATGCTTTTAGCGCGCCTGTAAAACCGTAAATCATCTGTTAGCAGCCATTACAGAATAAACACGACAGTCTGGATTATATCGCTGGAAGAAATCTGCCCAGATATTCTGACTGGAACGAACATTGAACATCATCGTAAATGATGGACGCGCTTTCAGAAGGAACTTGAGTGTCGACACGTGTATTCCGCTCGTAAAATTAACCCACTTAAATTCTTACGCCTACCAGAAGCACATCGTAAAATGCAAATTGAAAAATCACTCTCCAGAAAACACGTTCAGGACGACAGAAAGCGGGAAAGAACAAGAATTATTTTGTCATTACGCCTGTCCGGTCATTTCTTTGGCCAAAATGCGTGAAATGAGACGGCAGTGGGGAACTTCAGTCTGTCCATATCTTGAATGCGCCAGACGTGTGTGACCTTTGGCCTTTGGTATCCTATGCGTCCCTACAGCATAGATTTTAACTTTCATCGTGAATTGGACAATATCAGGAACGAAGCAGTCATGGCCTATTTTAAGGCAACTTACTATTCTAATATTTGCTTGGAGCGAAATAAGAAATTCCTCAGCCAGGGCAGTGCCATCTCCGGCAGAGAATCGAACGTGGGACTTCCCGAAAGGAAGTAGATATATTCAATAAGCCATTTATTTATTTATTTATTTATTTCCCACTATTTCTTAATTTACATGCATTTGTTTTGATTTATGCGAACTTGATTTATTTGTTTGCTATATTTAGTAGAGTTAGTCACGTTTTAAGTTAATTAATTGGGCATTCAGCACAAATTCTTCCACGAAGAATCAAGGTCTTCATGTGGGTTGCTCACAGTGGCTCGCGAGCTGCTATTGGTAACCCGGCCTTCAACACCAAAATTGAATCAAAACTGAGTCAGGGCGTGGCTGTGGGATCAATGCCATCTATAGTTAGTAGAATGAAGAATGATAAGTAAATAAGTCCCTTATCCACTTGTCAACACACTAAGGCAGCTCCATCTCGGGTGTAAGAAAAAAAATGTTTCAGTGCCAGATCTATACGAGAAATTTTACCTTATTTTCTGGAACGTAAGATCCATATTTATTTATTTTTGTTTTTATTTGTTATTGAAACATGCGTTTTGTTCTAAACTTCTCAGATCCGTGTTGTCTATCTTGGTCTATCTTAAATGTTCTCTAAAAAGCTAATAAAAACTACATCTGTACGCCTTGTAATCAGACTTCATTACTTACCGGTTATCTGTCCTCTAACTCATTATCAGTAATGTCATTAGTGTATGCAATCTGCGCGATCTCTTTTAAAACTTTTCGTTCATGAGATACGTGTCGATGAAAAATTAGAGACTATTATTATATGACGTCGCTTGACCAGTGTAGTGTTCTATATCCTGACCAATGCAAATGGTCAGGTGTTGACAAACGGAACTAGCGACTTTACCTTCCTGTTTAATACGCAGACACTCAGCGCTGGCACGCAGATAACAAGTGGCCTCGGTCGGAATATATCGCTCTGAAGGTCTAGAAATTTCTATTTGAATTGCTCGGTCGCCCTTGGCAACAATGCAGAGGTACGAACCTAAGCTTTAGCTCATTGTTGGTATTCTGTATGTAATAAACTGTGTTCATTCTAGCTGTATTTTTGTTTTCATTTGCAACAGTTACAAGTTAAGAAACAAACTGCTTGTCGCCAACAATGCTCATTTTAATAACCTAACATTGAGTTTAACTCCCTCGGTTTAAATAAGCTTATCTTTCGTTGCATATGCCGTAAGTATAATGTTTAGGTCTAATGACTAATTTCAAATAATTTACTTGGAATAAGCTTTTAAATCCCGTGGTAACTATATGTACCACATTCTTTAACAGTCATTAACTCTGCATTTAGGTGACAGAATGTGTGTATTGGTTGCGTTTTGTTCTTCGAGTAAACAATGTTTATTTTCTGAACAGCTTGAATCAACTGGCTGTTTTCGTGGAGGCGTGTTGTGTTTTCTTTGAGGTTAGGGCTGAATGGATGTATATTATTTAGATGAGCTTCATGCTTCAAATGATTAATTTGCGATATTTTTACGGCACGGATTCGTCTTGACTTGATCAGAGTCGCCTGATTCTTCACGCTTAAAAAGGAGAACTACTTTTTCGGCGATAAATGCCCTGCTCGGCTTAGTTCCAAATATTGTCACCTTTCAGTACTGCAGCAGTGAGATACTTTATACAGCATCCTGACATTAACTGAGTAGCGAACAAGGAAAAGTGACAGGTTTGCAGTGGAGCCACCTTAATGTAAGTAAATCCTATCGTTTTATTGATAGTGTTATCCAAATTGTTTGAACTTGCTGGAAGACGCCAACTTGGTGTATAAAGTACGAAGGAATGCAATAAAATTGATAATAGTGATCGAGGAATCGGCCTGTAGCCATGCTGCAAGTGGATTTAAGCAGAGACAAAGTTGCTGGAAGAAGATGGGACTTTTGCTGGCAACACAGCGCGCTCCAGGTAAATGTAGCAAATGGTTGCAGTCCACTTTGGAGGAAACATGTTTCTAAAACGCGCTCGTCACAATTTGGCTTTCGGCATTGTTATTCAAAAAACATTATTGTTATTTTTTAACGTCTATCGTTTTAGGTTCTTTGAGACGACGTTTCGGATGTGTTTTTCAGTTATCAGGTAACGGGGGTGGGACTTTTTACTCGGTTGAATTTCTTGGTCTCTGGGATCCAAGAACAAAAAAGCAAAGACTATGGACGATCATCCCTATGATAACACGTTATCGCCAAAAATACTTTTTCTAGCTGATTGGTCATATTGTTTATTTATTGCCGACACTGATTGTTACAATGTAACTTCTTATTATTTCCCATAATGCATTATCCCATCATAGTCATATGAAAATCAGTTAAAGTAAGATGGATGTAGTTACGATAGATTATAACATAATTCAAGGTAATTCATCACATCAGATGTGGGAATTTATAAAATTTCTCCGCTATCAACTGCTGATTGAACATTTCTACGAGGAAGTACGAATCTCATTAAGATCTATAACTATTCGAATAATTTGTTTAATTCGGTGAAGTATTTTCAAAATTTAAAGAAAATATTTTTTTGCGAAAGAACTTAGTTGTATTTGCAATAACTTACAGGATTGCAAAATTGAATATAACGCATATTTAATCCTAATTTGATTAGGCCTTCATCTGTTCCTTTCAAAAAAGTCCTTCTGTTAATATATTTTCATAACAAGTATTTGGTTGCAACTCTCAATAGATACTTTCTTCAATATCTCAAACAAAAACTTCTAGACTCGCAGGACTAGAGTCGTTAACCGTGATATCTCGTGAGTAGCATGTAAAAGGTTAAAATCTTGATGTTTATGTGACAAGTCTCTGGAGAGACATGGAGAGCTGAAGAACCTTCCGGTTGCCAGCCGCTGAAACCACAGCCATGTGACTGGGTCCGCCTCTTCACAAACATTTCATTTGTGTCGAGTCCAGCTGAGACAGGTTTCCCGCGAAAAACATCCAGACTTCAATAAACTGTCTTCCATATCAGTGGCTGTTAAACTTTACTGGCTAGAAAATGAGCAATCAGGGCTTTTCTGAGGACCGATTCCAAATGCCATATATTAATTGCGTAGTACAGACAATTCTAATTGTCTTCGAATGTAATTAATATTAATAGTACGTCTAAAATTACTATTTGCGTTATCAAATTAATGTTTTAGGTGGTTTAAACATCGGAAAGTCGTCTTAATCACTGAAACGGAACTTTCGCGTTGGAATGTAGTACATTGTTATATATATTAGTCTTCCATGGACCTTGCCTGATTCAGTGGTCACCTTTCTATTCTGTTATATCATCAATGCTACTTCCCGCCTGCACCACCTGCTTTAACAGTCAGTTATTATGAATTTTATATTTATCTTTTATGTGATTCTCATTATAAACATCGATTATTTCCGTAAACAGCGTTAACCAGTTGATATTTGTAATGGTGAAGTGTGGTGTTTTCTTCGCGGTACGGACTGCATCCTTAATAGTATTTAGACGAACTTCGGGCATTATAACTTCAACATTCACCAACAAGCAGATCAAAATTCTGCCGTCTCTATTAGGAAGCTGATACTAAAATCGCCCTAATGTCTTCAATCTTAATTTAACCTAACCAGAAGGACGAGTGGGCATTGCCTGGGAACCTTCTTACTGTAAAATGCTCTTTCTTACCCCCCACCCCCACCTCAGAAATTAAATGTCTCTCATTTCTCACCACAAAATTTCTCTTTGTTCTACTCTCTTGCTGTCGATCGTATTTCTCTCTCTCTCTCCGGACTTAAAATGGTTAAAATGTTCGTAATAAAGATCGGGGCATTTCTGTTCAAGAACATTAAAGAAATTGCCATGAGTGTCCCTGCAGTGTGGGCCGTAAAACGTGGATTTCATGCGAGTTCGCATTATCTACGGCCAGTCGAGACTACGCCGTGTGACGTAACAGAATGTCGAGATCTTGTCCCTGGATAACAGCAAAACAATATGGATCGCGTAGACAATTAAGCGTGTAACGAGATACTTTCTCTCCGACTCAAAAAGGCCGCTGTCATGGCAACGTACGCAAATCCAAGGCCTCTTGCGTCCCGCCAAGTTCCATCTCTCTGGTTCCTGACACAGGCGAGAAGTCGTGCAAAATCTTAGTCGGACAGGAGACCGAATGAGACTTGTGCGTAGATGAGAGGATAATATTAAAATGGTCTCAAATGTATATATGTTGCATGGTTGTGGAGTCATCTAGCTCTCGTGAACACGATAATTGACTTTTAAGTTTCACAGACTGGCCAGTTAAGCGACTATAAGCTTCTCAAGAAGGGTTGTGCTGCATGAAATGAGTTAATTACCACTTGGCATCAAACACAGTAAATGGTTGAGGTTTGGTATTGTTAGATGAGTTCTGGTGTAGTTGACGGTGCATTTAGTTACCACTGGTCTTTAAATGGTTAAACAGAACTAAAACACGCATCTCTGATAAGGGTTTAATAATTCCTAAAAGAATGTGACGCGCAAAGCGACGTCAATTTTTTCAATATTTCCGTGGACATTGTTAATGTTTTGTACGTTAACCCGAATTTTAATTTTTTTATTTTATTTGCGTTGAATTGTAAGACACCGATTGTAACGTATTAAAAATTGTTAATTAAAATTTCTGATTTATAACGTTTTTATTCAGTGTAAGAAGTTCTTGAGAGTTTCGTTCTTTTATTTTCGACCCTGATTTTATGTGATCTCTGAAAAAGACCATAATCGTCGTATTTAATGACGCGAAACGACCGTGGCGCCGTCAGGCAAAAGTAATTTCGGCTAGTTCAAACACGTAGTCTGCATTATCGACAATAATAGAGGAATTTGTTTTTGTGATTTTTTATTCTTTTCCGTTATCCGTCGTCTGGAGTCTGTTACAACAGAAGGAAGTGATACAAAAAGACGAAACACATCTTCAAGGTGGTGTGCGTTGGAATGAACATTCGAGCTGTTATGTGATCAAGGTGGCTGTGATTGATTAGTTCCTAACATTACCGTTATCACTGCGCTAGCAACAAACAGAGCGTGAAGGTAACCGCCTGTCGCCAACAATTGGCTTCGCCCTGAAAAATAACTGTATGCGTGACTGTTAACGTTTCATAACATTTCAGATTTAAATTTGTGCTTTTTTCGTCTGATATCCCCCCCTCCCCCCCCCACACACGAAGCGTTTGCATACTTAACTTTTTCACATAATAAAACCCACGTTTCAGAGGCGTTTATTTCCTCCATCATCAGGGCTCTGAAACACCAGTCAGTCTCTACAAGACTGTAAGATCACATAAGACAGTCATCTCCTTGAGAACCTGAAATCGTTGCACAAATCCTTGTGTATTCTGCCCCCAGGTAACAGCTAGGTTCCTCGAAATGTGAGGGGGAAAAAAGAGAGGTTTCAGTTCCTTCTGATCGTAGATGAAGTCTGGAAACTGAGGAAAATCACGAAAGCGCTATTTTCAGAATATCGTGTAATTTTGCCGAGATTCGTACCGTGTACTTTGGTGAGTGGGTCTCGAACTAAAGTCCAGTGGGGTGAATGTCAAGGTCTGACGTCCGCGATCAGAAGTGTTCTTCTTGTTTCGCGGTGCCTTTAGCATCTTCTCGTCGTGCCGGCCGAGGGCTCTGCTGTTGCGTGCTATGGCGGAACTTTCTCGTCGTGGCCGCTCGTAGTAATGCAACTGTCTTGCGAAATTATTATTACCTGTAAGTCATTGGGGTATTCGGCTTGAAAGACTTGACCCCGAGGGTTCTGACGCTTTTAACTCTGGCTTGGCCTGTGTGCGACTGATAGCCGATCTGGATCCTCGGTGTGCAGAACTAATATGGCCCCAGGCAGTCAAAAAATAATCCACGGCTTGCAGTCCGAGTGTTCGTAATATTTTGTACAGCCCGTCGACTGATGTGTTTGTAACTTGTCAGAAATTAATACCGAATTGTGTCTCCACGCCCCCCCATTCGTCTTCATAGCGGGGTCCTTATTATAGAAATTTTTATACCTTTCCACACTTGCCATGTTAATCCTTAAAGCCGATTGGCAACGACAAGTACCGTCTGATTTAACAAAATATTATTTTTATGAGGTTCAGCCTCAAAGGATAAAATTCTTATTTGGGTAGAAGGAAATTTCTTGACATGCTGAGAGACTGTTAGCTTCTCAAGGTCTCTACACGGTGGTGTAGATATGCTTTGCAATACGGCGTTGCTTCGAGGCTTCCATATTTATTTTGTTTTTCAGCACTTAGGTTCACATGAAGCAAACAGCAATAACAGAAGACAGCGGTACACTTGATCGGCTATAATTTACAAGCGGCCTGTGCAAAGTGTTGGCGCGTGACACGTAAACCTAGACAGCACACTTGCACAAGGCCGCGTGGAGACATTTCCGACGGCCATAGCCTACCGATCGCGTGCATAAGAAAAACTTCGCAATTGTTATATTTGCATTGCGTGAAGAACTTGCCCTGAAACAATCGAATACATTCACTGATCGTCACCGTTACAAAGACTGGTTTGTATCTGCGACTTAAAGGCTTTAATCGATTTGTTTACATCTGTTCTTTAACAGAAGCAAAGATGGGGTAGATTATGTCTGTGAGACAAACCGGAAGTTGACTCCGTTGAACTTCCTTCGTCTTGCGATAAAGCCTTCGCGTTTGACGTTGAAATCCGACGTTTCGGAAACTCGCTATGTCAGAATATATGTGATTAGTGACGCGACTGCCAAGTCCGTCTTTACCCCTCGTGAAAGAGACACTGGATGTTAAAAGAGAAGCTTTTGTTGGCCCGAAAGCCGCCGTGGACCTGTAAAGAGAGAATTTCCCAACACCCCTGAATCCCGTGACCGTCCGTGGTTGTGTTTCAAAGTGAGCTGATTTGGCTAATGAATGTGTCTCCAGGCGTTTGTTTCGAACGATGATTTCTAACGAAAGCTACGCTGCTTGTTACAGATCAGATCGTGTGCTTGCCTTTCACCGTGCGACGATCAGATTAGAAAGGTCAGTTGTCACAGGGGTGTACCTACACACCGTGCCCTCTGCGACAAGCGTCTTTGTCTTCAGCTAACTCTCCACATCCCTTCCCTTTTTTCTTGTCATGTCTATTCTCGGAAGGATGTGGTCCAGGCTTGTTTATTTCACTCTCAGATTTAATCCTCTGCGTCTTTATGTTATTATTAGAACCTGTTATTATTTTAAACACAAATGCATTCATGTTTCTTGCATTGCAGTAATTTTAAGTGTCAGGTAGGAGGTTAAAAGTACGCTGTCATTATTTGCACTATGTATGATGTTTATTAAAATGCATGTAGCAGACAACTCTTATATTTGCGTGCAATTATAAGCAAACAGTGCATTAAAGATTTTGAATTCTATTACAAAATTCCTTCTGCCAACTATCGCAATAACGTCTTCACTCTCACTTCACTTTATCCTTACCAGAAGAACGAACGGGCATTGCCTGGAGACCTTCTAACTATAAGATGCTCTTTCTTACCCCCCACCCCCCTAAATAGAAGTGTCTCTCACTTCTCCCCGTTTTATCTCTCTATCTCTCTCTCTCTCTATCTGTGGACTTTTCGGGGTTATTCAAAGGAACAAAACAACAAGAAAGCGTCTCTCATCGTACGAGTTTTACTTTGAAAAACTGAAATCTCTAATGCACTGTTTGTCTATAATTGTATTTATATATAAGAGTCGTCTGCTACTTGCATTTTAATAAACATCGTGATCTTTAATAATCCAGTCCGTACCGCGAAGAAAACACTACTCTTCACCATTACAAAGATCAACTGGTTAACGCTGTTTAAGTAAATAATCGCTGGTTACATTGAGAATCGTACGGAACCCACAGATGAAAACGAAATACAGAGTTCTTTTTTGTTAAAGCAGGCGGTATATATATTTACCAGTGAGATTTAAAGGGTGGGCTACTGTGATCACTGTTAAATCTTCGTGTTTTACACGAGAGGCGGAGATTGTACTGACTATAACCTCATCGAGAAGGGCAAGCAAGTTCCTCACGAATAGAACTCGCAGAGCATAAACACTGGACAGCCCTGAAGTGGAACATTCCAATCTGTTCGGAGTAGTTCGGCCTCACAGCTGGGAGCTGAGTTTCATTCTGAGTGTTTCCGTATTTCGGTTACTCTTTGCGTCTAAACCCTGTCAATTTAAGCTAGAGTCAGCGCGTGCCGGAAATATTCGGGCAGGCTGTAGAAACCGAACGAGTTCTTACGTATTAAGTGGAGCTTTCGCGGCGACTGAAGTTGATGAAAAGACTCCCGGGCGAGCGCGCTACAGAGGACCAGTTTGTTGCGTAGCTGCCCTGAGGATGAGAGCAGAGATGGCGCTCGAAACGTCGGCTGAGGATGTGGTGTATTCACCATTCTCAGCCACCTGAAGCGGCTTGTAGCCCGAGAGTCTCATCAAACGAATTTTTGCTCATTAGGAATGCCAAGTTCGATAATGTGGTTCCCAAAAACTACTCACCCAATTCTGTATTGAGGGTGGGCGTTGAAATTTGACGGGTGACTCTGATTTCCTTCCAGTGTTTAAGGCTTTAAAACCAAGCAACCTCTTGCTTTAACAATAATTAACACTTTATTTTATTTAATGTGATTCTCAGACTAAGCAGCGACTATTTCCTTAAACGACGTAAACCAGTTGACCTTTGTAATGGTGAAGTGTGGAGTTTTCTTCGCGGTAAGGGCTGGATTCATAAATATTTAGACGAGCTTCGGCTTCAAATACCAAACTCCTTTTGTGTGCATCTAGGTCAGAAGTGTCGATTCATTCATTTCCTTTACAGCTCCTGTTGACATGTTTGCAGCCGGACAAGATCCTTATTTACGTGTTTTGATAAATCTGTGTCTGCTGTAGGAAAGCGTTCACAGAATTTCCGTTGATGACGCAACGAGCCGTTCGCTCGGTCTAAGTAGGTCTGTAGCTCGATCGCTCATTACATTTTCTCCGTCAGTCATTCATCAGGATTGCGCTAACAAAGTTCCAGGAACGTCGTCTGTCGCCTTTAATTTTTTAGACTCTTGTTTACATCAGAGGTTCTCAACCCGCTGCCCGCCGATGTATCTTATGCGGCACCATCACCCTCTATGACGAGACAGATGGATCCAATCCACGCCTTCCAACCAAATTTCTTCAATATCCGTCCATTTACGTAGAGATTTTCCTAGTGGTCTCTTCCCTCCAGGCTTGCCAACAAATATTTTGTAGTCCTGGGGTCTCGGGTTCGATTCCCGGCGGTGCCCGAATTTATAACTTGTGTTGGGCAAGGCCGTGGTCTAGGCAACACGGAGTTTTCCTCCGTGGCATCCCAACAATTACTCCATTCACACACAGAAGAAGGCAATGGCAAACCACTTCTGGATCATCTGCCAAGAACGTATATGAACAGGTCCCAGTCCGAGAAAAGGATGGAAGGATCCTGTTCATATGGACCTGTCGTCAGACAGAACACTAAATAAATAATAATAAATACCCATTTCTAATCTGTCCAATGCGTGCTGCATGCCGCTATCTTGTCCTCCTTGATTTGATTTGTCTGTTCCGTACAAGTGGGTTGAAATAGGTTCTCTGTGTAGCCTTTAATGATACAGTAAAAGCAGTGATAGTCTATCAGTCTGAGAGAGATGAAGTCATGGCGGAATTAGCTAGCTGATGATGACTGTCGCATACGCACCTGGACAGCCGCGACGTAGTTATTGTTTTTTATGAATTTGATTAAAATTTGTCACTTCTGGGACCTGAAGCCCTGTCGTGCGACTACGAAATTCGGTCAGGCTGAAGACTCCATCTGTGTCTCTCTCCCTCTAGTTCCTGCAATGTGTAATGAACAGACGAAGTTACCGCTGTTAGAAATTACTCGTATAACGGTTCTGGCTTCGTCAGCCTTGACTTTTGGCGAAACTGATCTTCTTGGCGTCTGCTCGCCCGATGGACTCGCATCTCTGCCGGATGTAACCTCAAAGGATACAGCAGGACACTTCAGAAACTCAGTAGAGTCGATCTGTTACTGAGGGTCGATTAAAATATAAAGCTGTTGCTGTAGATTTCCACTCATTAAAGCTACTTTATCTTATTAAGGATATGCAGACGTAGTGCCGGTGATAAATTTTGAGGTCGTTTACGACACAATTGACGTAGACAGAATCAGTATTTTTCCGCATGTAATGAGTTCCTCGCAGAAGAGAAAACACTGCTACAGGTTCTGTTATCCGCGAGAGAAATTAACGCACGTTTCTCGTCTGTCCTTTCCTTGTACCTTGATTTGCCGTCCATGATTTGCGTGGCCGAAGACTACAAAAAATGAACTTCATTTCCGAGTACCCTGTCCGCAAACGCCCTCAGTATGTGTTATTCTTTTCAGTACTTCTGAACTGTAAATTCTGCTAGTATGTGTTATTCTTTTCAGGGTGAGCACCCCTTCAGTACTTCTGAACTGTAAATTCTGCCTCTCATTCAACGTCATATAACGTCTGAAGATGAAACGATGTCGTCGAATTAAAAGTGTAACTTTCCCCTTCTTCTTTCAGCATTTCTTTTTTAAAGGGTTCGTTTTGCCTTTGTGATATTCACAGTAGATAAAGTGTCGTTGAACGAGAACGACAGAAGTGCAGTGCATGCCAGCTTATTCAGGCCGGAGCAGGAAATTTCAGTCCATTGCATTGTGGTTTCCTGGAAGAGACGATTTCGCGAGCGATGATTCATCGCAAGGAGATTTTCGTGTCGCTCGCAACTGGAAACTGTTGCAAGTCACTGGCAACCCCCGCGGGTCGTACAATTTTATATTTTTCTCTTATGTCATTTTTCCGGTATTTTATTTCGTCTTCTCCTTGAACATGGATTCATTCCGTATGTTGTTGGTTCTGGCGATGCTACGAATGAGAATTATCGCTCGATAATGCCATTCACTTCCCTGTATAACTTCGGTAGCTGACGTATGTTCCGTGCGTTACATCGGCGAACCCCATAGGGAAGTGACTGTGATTACTTGTATGAGCTGTTTTCGCGAATAGCGTAAAATCCATACGTAAAGGAGGTGGCAAATGTGGAACCCTTTACAGTGGAATGAATGAGAGAAAGAATGTACGGCGTTGAGGGCATACATTTAGAATAATGAAGTTTCCGAGGCATTG